>ML111654.1:0-52709 GCA_003697995.1 Taxidea taxus jeffersonii
TGTCCTCATTCCTGCTACTATTTTCACTAAACAATGTACATATTGCCCAATTTTATATGCCCTATCCATAACCTAAGGAACAATTCTCTCGATAGAATTGATGACTTAAGTATGGAATTTCTAATATTTTAGTAATCATGGGTATACCATCCCCCTAGTGTTAAAGGTAACCACTAAGAAAACTTCATCTTGGGGATTTCACAGAGCACAAAGCGTTTTCACAGGAAAAGGTTTTGCCATGATGACTTCTAAAAATAATTGATTACCCTCTTTCAAATTATATCCACTTTTTTTCTAAATCCATTGAATTCATATGCTTCTGTAAGTTCCCTGGAGAAATATCAATAGCATTAAAGATAAGAGTGCATTTTAAAGAGCGATTCAAAATAAGCATTTACTGGCTGATTTAGCAAATATTAACCTGGGCCCTGCAACCAAAACAAAATCCTGATTCTATATTTCTTAAGTAATCAAAGAAGATTATGTAAAACAACAAAATGCTGTTTTACAAACAGACTGTGAAGGAAGGCACAGAGCATTTCTCTGGAAACATAGGATAAGTTTGCTGTTTAAGAAATGTAAACAGGGGGCGCCTGGGTGGCTCAGTGGGTTAAAGCCTCTGCCTTTGGCTCAGGTCATGATCTCAGGGTCTTGGGATGGAGCCCTGCATTGGGTTCTCTGCTCAGCAGGGAACATGCTTCCCTCTCTCTCTCTCTCTGCTTGCCTCTCTGCCTACTTGTGATCTCTCTGTCAAATAAATAAATAAAATCTTAAAAAAAAATGTAAACAAAATCCCAGGGGTACCAAAGATACAGCTAAAAGGGGATTTGGAAACTACCACATACTTATCACATCTGGCCTAATTATCTAAACAGTTCTGGCATTAATAAACATTCACAAGTGGCTAAGGCCTGTGGGTAATTCATATAACACATGTATTTATAAAAGACTTATTTTTCCCAATGAAAATATTTACTTCTAGACATAAATTTCAAATCATATAACCAAAAGATGCAAGGACCCATCAGATAGGAGAGCAATCCATTTCAAAACAAGCAACACAGGCAGAGATCTGCTTGCCACATGTATGACTGGTAGCTACATGGAAGCAAGTATCAGGAACAGTGGAGCTTTTATTGGGGACGGAGACTTACCAGTAGTTGTCAGGAAGTTAACATTTCTCATCACACCTTCAGTGTAAGCTCCTGGCTCATAACTGTCCATTTCACCTGTGACAATGTGAGCAACTCTTGCTGCCCGTCCTCTGATAGCACCTGCAGCACGGTCTAAATTATCAACATCCTGGTCTCTCAATGCTATGATACACTTGTTGATGTCTTCAAGGATATGGCTCTCTGTAAGAAAACAGATCCAATTAGTATAGCATATTATAATTCATGTTAACTTCTGACTTCAGATGTGGTACTCATTGGGAATAAAGGACACACTGACAAAGGAAAAAAAAGATGATTTTGCTTTTATCTCTTTAATAGAAAAATTTGTGAAGTATAGAATTTTATATTTTATCTGCAGTTTTACAAATTACATATTATTTTAGATTTTAGTTCCAACTGACTTGATTTTAGATTTAAGTGGCATATGGGTGCAAATTGAAAATTTTTAGATTAAAATAAAAATAAAACATAATGACAGAACACTTAATTAACTGATTAAAAACAACACTGTACAGATTATAAAACACTTAAAAATGTCAGTTATCCTAAATATACAGAAAAATAAAACTATAGCACTCTAATTCAACTAATGTTCATTGGTGTGTAATAAAATTTAAGTTATAGTGGAGGCTTCCCCATACAACAAGCAATTCTCTGGACACCAAATGAGTGTTCTACGATTCAATTCCAACACTACCTACCCAGGGATAGCATCAGATCCCACAAGTTAAGGAGTCATTCCTATAAGACTGTCCCCCACCCCACTTCAGAGACAGTTGCAAGTCCAGTTTATTACTTGTACTTTTGACCCCACTGGCTATATAGATCAGCTCCCATGACCTCCTCGTTGGGTTTGATTAATTTGCTAGAGTGGCTCACAGAACTCAGAGAACATTTTACTTGTTAGATTTAACTTATAATTCAGGACAGCCAGATGAAAGGGATGCATAGAGCAAATTACGTGGGAAGGGTGAGGAGCTTCCAGGCCTTCTCCAGGTATGCCATTTTCCACACATCTCCAAATAGTCCCAACCTGGCAGCTCTCTAAGCCCTGTCCTTTTTTATTTTTAGGGAGGCTTCATTACATATACATGATTTATTAAATCACTGGCCTTTGGCAAATAATTCAACCACCAGTCCTTCTTCCTTCCTGGAGGCCAGAGGATGGGACCGAAAGTTCCAAAGTTCCAACCCTCTAATTACATGGTCAATTATCTTGGCAATCAGCCCCCAGTGGGAGTGGGGTGAGGTGGAAGATACAGATGTCACCTCATTAACATAAAAAATACTTTTATAGCTCTCATCATTTGGGAAATCCCAAAAGTTTTGAGTTCTGTACCAGAAATGGGACAAATGTTTATACCAGAAATGGGAAAAACACCAAATATGTATTTCTTACAATAGGTCACAGTATTACATTTGCCATTTCCTTTGGTCTGCTTGATTAACTTGTACTATAATTTCAAAACTCTAGTCAAATAAATGTTCCTTCCTCAGGAAATCCATGCTGACCTACAGCAAGACAAATTTGGTTCCATGTAGTTTGGGATTCCCATTAAATGGCTTATATGTTTTCATTACAGCTTCTTCCCATGTCTTAATGATGAACTAATCAAACTGTCTCTCTAGTAGACTATGAAATATATAAGAACATAAAAATTTTATTTTAATGCTTGAGGTATCATATCTAGTCCCTAGTATGGCACCTATTAGACTGACAAGAATGTTTGTTGAATGAATGAAGTCCTCTGGTAACACACCTAGGAATAGTAAATTATTTTGTCTAAATCCTAAATTATGGGTTATGAACAAAGGCAGATACATATCTTTATTTAAATTTAGTCAGTTTAACCCATCTCAAGGACGATCAGGTCATTTTCATGACAAGAATTAAATGCTGAAAACCTTCATTATAAATTCACTAGAGTTTTAACCTAATTTGTAACATTCAGTTATGAATATGTTATTAAGGCCTATAATAAATCCAAGCACGGTCCCATCTCAATAGAAAATGCATGTATATCATCACCACCATATTTTCCCTAGAACTGAAAATACAAATTTCAATGTGGAAGGTATAAAATCATCATTTTTTAATTCTTTTAAGACTACAGATGTGCACTTTAACAACACAGTAAGAAGCTGTTATTGTTCAAGTATGTTGATAAGTTTTTTTTAAAACTAATACTACTGATACATATTTATATGTATGTATATGTATACACACATAATAAATGTGTAATCTGTATTCACTAAATTATGCACTAAAATATTCACTAAAGGTGGTTAATTTGGGATTACAGAGCTGTTTTGTTTCAGTCCTATAGAAGTGAAAAAATAGGGGAAAATGGTGTTTATTCTTAAAAGAATAATTATTTAATAAACTGTAATTTCTGTTTAATTAAAGGTGAAATCATAGTTGGCACAAAGTATTTTTCCTAGTAAATTTTGCACAAGAAATAATATATATACAAAGAATATTCACTAAAAATGAATTTAATGTTCCCTCGTTTGTAGAACAATGATATACACAGTCATCAACTTATTTAATTATTTGAAGCAGAGATTTAAAATATAGCAAGGGTTTTTTCTGGTTCTTTTTTGCTGGCTTTATGAAAGTTTGTGTGCTTATTGCTTTAGATTGAGCCTCATAATAAGGAGTCATAGTATTAATCACATTGAAGAATTATAGAGGGGAGGTCAGATATGGAAATGAAAGTCCTATATAAACATATACAACATGTAAAAAATAAGTGAAATAAGTGAAGAGAAACATGTAACCAGACTTTATCCGAAGCAGTTATATTGAGAATGTTGAAATGATGACTAAATGATCTTTTGAATTACTAAGATTAAATATAGCACAAAAGCATTAGGAAAGGTTTGCAAAATTTCCATTATTGTGACACTTTCCCATTACCCTGAATGTTTCACAAGATGCCAGAAATTATTTGCACGAAATTCTAAACATAGAATGCCAGAAAAAGAAAATAAGAATGCTGGGCACCTCCCACATATGCACAATAACTAAACATTAAACTCTTTTCTTAAAAACAATTATTTCTTTGCTATTCCTATTTCAGGTGAATTTAAGCAGCTAGAAAGGGCTTTAGGATAGGTTGAGTTTTTATGTCCAGCTATATAACCTTAAGCCTCTAGGACAGAAATTAAACACCAAATACCTTGTGTAAAACTTCTTACTGATGTATCTCTGAAGTTTTTGCTAATCAAACAGGATTACTTGTTAGACATAGCAGAGCTCATTAGGAGCTCTGCTTCCATTTTATTTATTTATTTTTTAACTGTAGGTGCACTTGAACTAAAAAATTACCTCATTTTTTAAAAATGAGATTTAAGATGGGATGCCTGGGTGGCTCAGTTGGTTAAGCGGCTGCCTTCGGCTCAGGTCATGATCCCAGAGTCCTGGGATCGAGTCCCACATCGGGCTCCTTGCTCAGCAGGGAGTCTGCTTCTCCCTCTGCCTCTGCCTACCTCTCTGTCTGCCTGTGCTCGTTCGTTCTCTCTCACTCTGTCTCTGACAAATAAATAAATAAAATCTTTAAAAAAAAATAAATAAAAATGAGATTTAAGAGAAAGAAAATGCTATTATAGAACAAGTACATTCAGAATACTGCATTTTTTGTAGAATTGATCGAGGATCTGCCTTTGTTTCAGAATGCCAGTTTAACATTTGATGTGGGGTGAGGAGTGGAATGTTCTGGTGTTACAGCAAGTCCTGGAGCACATTATTTTTAGAACAGAGAATTGCTGAAGTACTAACAATTGCTATCAATCATTTTATGGCTATCTGGAGATGCAAAGGGTGACTTCTATTATGTTGGAAAACAGTAATAAACAAAGCAATAAAGGAACGGATCTTAAACAAAAAGATAATTCATCTGTTGCAAATTTCTCTGGGTAACTCCATCTCCAGTCACTGTTGCATCACATAAGAAGATTTTAAAGTGCATTTACATTTTTTCTATTTTTTTTTCTTAATTCTACAGCTTTTCACAATTAAAGCCAGACTTTGTCTTAGAGGAAGTAGAAAATGAATGAAAAAATCCAGAGAGAACAAAAAGTCAACTTACTGACTTTTGACTTCCAAAACAGAATTTTAAAATCCATAGCCCAAAGAAAATACTGGAAGTAGAAGCACATTTTATTTGCAAAAAGCAGACATTGTTGAGAGGTAAAGGTCTGTTTACTTTTCATTCCCAAAGCTGGGCTTTGAATATATCAGTGACAAAGCCCGAAGAAGTAGAGGCTTTATGTTACAATCTCTTGAGTGGGGAATACTATACCATCAACTGTTTTCTCCCCTGATATCTGTGTACCTAAAACACAATTCTAAGGGGAAGAGAAGAGAGAAAAATCTATTTTTTCTAAAGATTTTTTTTTTCTAAAGAGACTGAGTTATAAGCCAAAAGAGGTTAAATTTCTTAAATTGGCAACAGCAAGATTAGCCATTCACAGTATATGAGCTCAGAGAGTTAAGCTAAGTTTAATTATAAGAAAATAAATTTCCATTTTTGCACACCTGGACCTATAACTGTAAATTTAAAATTCATTACATAGGCAACTCACAAATGTTCAACAAATAAAAACAAACACAACAATTTTTCTTTCTCTTTTACCAAAAAACGTGAAACCAAAAGCAAATGGGATACATCAGTTAAGTTACTTTTTGTTTATGTATCTAAGGTGGTTAAAATTTCTGTTTGCCAAGAATTTGATCATGAGGACTGGTCTCCAAATTAACTGATACCCTGAATAAAGATGTAGGCAGGCACAGGTACTATTTGGAGAATAAAGAGCATGTACAGAGCTAAAAAGAAAACATTTTAAAATTCCTTATCCCTTTTCTTCTTTTTATAATTTAAATTCAATTAGCCAACATATAGTATATCATTAGTTTCAGATGTGGAGTTCAATAATTCTCCTCATTCCTTTTCTACAGTCTAAAAACCTTTCACCTGTCTCTTCTCCGGAACATAAGTAGTACTTCAAGTTAGACGATGAGATGATATAAAAGGTAAATAAGGTACAATCTCGGTCCACAAAGACTACACAAGTTAGTAACGAGAAATATCTTTTTTCATCATCCTTTACTCTCCCCAAAATACAGATGCCACAATTATCATCATCTTATCATTCTAATGAAGTTTTGTTAAACTTTTTCAAAAAAATCTATAGTATTTATGCACACACAATTCTACAGAAATCAAAACCACACAAGAAAGTCACTGAAACCTTCAAATTTCTTTCAGTATGTCTTAAGTAGGCTCTTAGAATTTATTTAAAAAATGTATCAGAAGCTTGGAAATAGGCAAAAGTACTATTGCATGCCCTTGCAGTGTCCTGCTGGGCAGAAATTGTGAATCAGGTCTAACATCTAATTTCCCCAAGGGTGTATATCTTTGTTCCACTTGCTATTTACTATTGGTTAGGATATTTTACAACTCCATCAGAGGGGATGCTCATTTGTTTCAAAACTGACAGCCAAATAAATAATTTTTGTCACATAGTAATGCAACTTAATTATTATCTGCTAGAGATAGAAATAATTTTTGTAGTAAAGATATTTGTGAAGGTTACATTTTATTGCTTTGTAGTACATTAGTAAGTTGTGTGTCTAAATTAGTATTTTATTTAATCACTCTTTCTTCATCCAATTCTCCTTAAACAAGACTTATCATGATATTGAATTTTTGACACAAACTCACTTTAAATTTGTAAAAACCTTGCTTTCAACTTTGGAAAATTATTATTTGACTGTGTGCTTTGGCTTGGAAGGTACTAATTTTGTTTCAATTATTTTTTTTCCTGTTCAGGGGTAAAAATAATAGAAAGCAAAAGTTACATGTTAAATCATAGGCCAATATTTTAAATGCAAGACTATAAAGCTCCTAGTAGAAAATCTAGATAACCTAGGATTTGGCAATGATTTTTTAAATACAACACTGAAAGTATACATGATGAAAGGAAAAATTGATAACTTGGAATTCATAAAAATTAACTTCAGCTCTGCAAGAGACACTCTTAAGAGGATAAAAAGACAAGTCACAGATGGAGAAAAGTATTTACAAAATACATATCTAATGAAGGAAGGTCTATATCCAAAATTTATAAGGAATTCTTAAAACTAAACAATAAAAAACTCAGTTAAAATGAACAAAAGGGGGGCGCCTGAGTGGCTCAGTGGGTTAAAGCCTCTGGCTTCGGCTCAGGTCATATTCCCAGGGTCCTGGGATCGAGCCCCGCATCTGGCTCTCTGCTCGGCGGGGAGCCTGCTTCCTCCTCTCTCTCTGCCTACCTGTGATCTCTATCTGTCAAATAAATAAATAAAATCTTAAAAAAAAAAAAATGAGCAAAAGATCTTTGCAAACATCTCAGAGAAGAAGATCCACAAATGACAAATAACCAATGCACATCACCAGGAAATTGCAAATTAAAGCCAGTGAGATGCCACAATACACCTATCAGAATCACCAATTCCAGAACACTGGAAATACCTCGTGATGACTATGGGGCAACAGAAATTCTCATTGATTGCTGGTGGGACTGCATAATGCATATTAACTTTGGAAGCCAGTTTGGAAGCTTCTTATAAACTGAATATATTCTTACCATACTATCCAGCAATTGTGCTCCTTAATATTTACACAAAGGAGTTAAAACTTACATTCCCACAAAACCTTCACATGCGTGCCATAGCAGTTTTAATTATCATTACCAAAATTTGGAAGCAACCAAAATGTCCTTCAATAGATGAATGGAAAAACAAACTGATAACGCCCAGACAATGAGATATTATTTAGCAAAAAAATGAAATGAGCTATCAAGCTGAAGTAGGAAAGCTGAAGGGGCTCCATTTTACAAAGGTCCTGTCTGCTGTTTTTCTGCTAAGCCTCATTTACTCCTGTTCCATAGTTTGCCTCTGAATAACACCAAAATATCCATACTCCCACTTGAAGGGGGAAGTAAGAAAGTTAGTCATTCTGACTTTTGTGCTAGTCCCCAAACACCTAAAAGCATCCAAGAAGAGCCAAATCCAAAACATGTTTCAAGACATTACCTTCAAACAAACCTTGGATGATACTGGCATCAAAACCCATACCTTTGTTGACTTAAGAATAATACTTATTGTTCACCTGACACTTCCCTTTGATTGGACCCTACCCTGGATTCCTGGAGGAACATGTACCCTAGACCCTTTTCTAATATAAGCCCCTAGCCCCAGGCAATGATGAGACTCCTTCTCCTTTCCTTCCCAGACACTCTATCTGCTATTCTCTGTCATTTAGGCTATCAATACATTTTGTTTTCACTTTCTCTGACTCACATTTGATTTCCACCTGTGTGAAGCCAAGGGCCCTCTTGGGTGGTCCTGTGGAACCCTCTCCTGGATCCTCAGATCTACCTGCTTGCATCAATGCCACACATACACACACACACACACACACACACACAGGAAATTTGAATACATATTGCTAATGAAAGAAGCCAATGTGAAAAGGCTACATATTGAATAATTCCAATTATATGACATTCTGGAAAAGGCAAAACCTTGGACACAGTAAAAATAAAAGATCAAGGTTGCTAGAGATTCTGGAGTAAGGACAGCGGGATAGATGGAACACAGGAGATGTTCAGTGTAATGAAACTATCCCTTACAATAATCTCATGGTGAAGAAATACCAATATACATTCATTAAAAACCATATTATTTACAAAAAATAATGAACCTTAATGTAAACTATAGAATTTAGTTAATGAATCAATATTGGTTTATCAATTATACCTACAAAGGAGATTCTTCAAATATCTGGTATTCAGTGTTAATGTCCATTTTAGACATTTAATAAACATTATTTAGCTTCTAAATTATGAAAGAACTTATAAATGTTTAATACTACATAGTCAATAACACTTATTATCTACAAATGTGTACAATTAATAAGGTAGTAATTTTGAACATGCTTCAATTTTTCCCAGAATATAGCTAAGAAAAAGTTTGGTTCTTTACTCAACTCCCTTAGCTTTCATATAGTTTGTTTGCTTTTTTTTTTTTTTTTTTAATAATTTGGGAATGACTGTTGTTCACTAAGAATTGTGCTAAACAACATATGTGTATTATTTTATTAAATTCTTACAATAATCCTAAGAGATATGTATGCTACATTTCAGCATTAAAGATGAAGAAATAGAGACTTTGAACAGATAAGTATCTTTCCAAAACTCACAGTTACTATAACTGACCCATAACTCAAAATCAAGTTTATCCCACCTGCTAAGGTCCTATAAATGCTAAGGTCTCATCTGGGGCTTTAAAATATAGTTATTCCATAATGACAATATTTAGCTATTCCAAATGTATGATGAGAAGGGGAGATTACAGGTTTAAATATTTTCTAAATTTATAAAAATGATGCCAAAAGTTTGTTCATAATATTATATAGATGAATACATTGCAATTTTTCACATTAATTTTAATTGAACATGAGATATCATCTAGTATATTTTAGAAAGATAGTTTTAATTCTGCAAATCTCACATGGATAGTGCTCTAGTAATGTTAATATTCTGACTCTGTATAGAGCCATCATAGCTAGAGGGAACATAAAGCATCTAGAGATATCACCAGAGAAGGTGGCCATAGAAGAAGCAATTAACAAAGGAAGTTCAATTCCACAGCTATTTCGCTATTCTGATAGAGGAGAAAAAGTTTAGGTTACTGCATTGTACCCTGTCCCTATTTAGATGAAATAAACTAATAGAAAAAAATGAACCGAACTTTAGGCATTCTTTTTTTTTTTTTTTTAATTTTTTTTATTTATTTTTCAGATAGAGAGCGCAGGAGCCAGCACAGGCAGGCAGAGGCAGAGGGAGAAGCAGGCTCCCCGCCGAGCAAGGAGCCCGATGTGGGACTCGATCCTAGGACGCTGGGATCATGACCTGAGCCGAAGGCAGCCGCTTAACCAACTGAGCCACCCAGGCGTCCCTAGGCATTCTTATTCAACCCATACTTTTCTGGAATGACTCCTCTTAGATGGAGCTTTTTCCTGTTAATTGTCCCAGTCTTCCTCTCCCATAGAATAAGAACCTATTAACATCTAATATCAAAGCACTGGGCTTAAAAAAATGCAAAATAGCTTTGAGAATATTACCAGACTGAACATCAGGACTGTCAGCAGGAACAGACAGTAGTGAGCAATTCTCCCATATTATGCAATAAAACCATTCAGTTCCTGAACACTGAATGCCTTCCCTCCCTTCCATCCCTTAGATGCCTCTGTTGCTGAACACTCTTGTAAAAATCAGTCAGTATTCATTTGGGTGCTATTCCTTGTTTATAGTTCAAAATACAGAACAACTTGGGTGTCCAATTATGAAATTTGTATTTTGGGGCACAGAGATAAAAAAATCCTGGCACTATTTTAAATCACTCCCTTGAGTATATCATACATACAGTAGAGCAGAAACTCCAAAAATTAAGGACACAAAATGACAAATGTAAAGATAAAATTAGGAACGATTGAATTATTAAGTTGGCAAACTTCCTTCCTTCCTTTTCTCTCTCCCTTTCTCTTTCCCTTTCTTCCTTCCTCCCTTCCCTCCCTTCCTTCCCTCCCTTCCTTCCCTCCAAACATTAACTATAAAGTTTAATTATCTCATTACCTTCTAAAATACAACATTTCTCCACATTGTAAAGGCTAGCAATTAAAAAGGATAAGATTATTATTGCATATATGTCATAGGGAAGATTACTTCTATAGTCAATGGATTTATTTAAACCTAGTCACAATGTCTTTTTGTTGAAATTTATATTTTTCTTATATGTTGCTCTCAGATTCACAAAAATTTGCATTACATCTCCATGAGATAAATTCTCTTTTTCAGTCTCATTAGTAATTATTTTTAGGAACATATTAAAATCTGGAGTTTGCCACACATATGACAAAGAAACCCATGGATTAAAAGTAAATCAAAAGTGTGGTTTCTGATCCCAAATTTGTGTCATTGACAAAATAGTTTGAATCATCATGATTGTTTTGTGATAATATGTAAAACTCCTCAAAACTACAGTAATTGGACAGCAAATTATAAGAATTAATAAAAGGTGAAGGGTAAAAGACACTGCTTAAAAAATATAGGTGCCATCCTTTCAGAGAATTCAGTATACTTCATTTTAACTTGGATTTCTCGAATTGTGCTTATATCATTTATTTACCTTTCCATGGGGTTTCTCCATGAAGTTCTTACAAAGCTCTAGGAGATTCTCAAATGGATCCAACTCATAGCCATCCTATAACCTCTGAATTATATCCCAATTCCACCAGCATCAGTCATTTTTTCCTCTTTAGGAGTTCTCTCTCACTGACCTATGTATTTATAGACTGTTAATTGATTTTCTAATTTAACTCTGAAAACATATACTGGATCCAAAATCTTACTGGATAAACATAGGTTTATTCATATGTTAAAAGAAGTATATTAAAAATCTCTTTTGTTATATTTAAACATTTTTTCTTCTAAGTAGGATGAAATTAAGTAGAAATAATGATGTAGTTTTTTACATTCTATTTAAAATGTACTGAAATCACTAAGTGAAATTGTCATGAATTAAAATTTCAAGAGAATGATTATAAAGGTTTTCACCTTAGTTATAAGTTGGGTATTGACATGAAAATGAAATCTAATGTCAATGACATGTATTAACACCTTGTAAATAAACCCAGCTATGGGACTGCTGTGGTAGAACCACCTGATTAAAAGGTAAAACAGCCTTCTTTTCTTTTTCTGTGACAGGTATAGAAATGTTTGTGAGTGATTCAGCAATGGCAAGTAGCAAATCACTAAAATAGTTATTAAATATTTTAGAGAAATAAATTTAGTCTTCAATCTATGCAGTGGATTGGTGGAGTTAGGTCAGGAAACAAGAATCATAAAGTTATGGCTCTCAAATTGTTTTTCTAGTAAACAAAGATGCCCTCCTACACATATGTAGGCTTATAAATTTATGTTATAATTAAATTTAAACACAGCTACTGATTAAAATAACTACTACCAACAAGTCTATTTTATAATGCAAACTAACCATTGGTAAACATAAATAACAACTTTACTTAATGGAATGTTATAAAACAATTTAAAAGCTTATAAAATATTTAAATTGCATAAAAGGACAGGTATGAGAAAAATTTAAGGGTAAACATTGGGATATATATCTATTAAAATAGAAAATTTGTTTAAAAATTATATATATGTATTTGTTCATTTGCTATTGCTGTATACTGTATAATTACATCGCTTTCCAGAAAGTCTGGAAAGAAATTTTTTTTTTCAAAAACTCCTATTGAAATTGGATGTTTCATTTTTTTTTTATAAAACATTCAGTTATTTTCAATAAAATAATACTGTATGTAGTAATATATAAGTATTACCACATTAAAGATTACTATGTCAGATTATAATCTATTCTTAATTAACAATGCCATTAAAGAATGAACCTTAATAGGCAAAACTTGGAAAACTACACACACCACCATTTGTTAGCAACTATATGTTACTGAAGTGAATACAAATCTGATGCCCCCAGATAAAATCTTAACACTCTTAATTATTCCAGGATCATTTTTCCTCTTTGTCTTTTTACTTGCAAACTAGTAGCAATTGTAAGATATTTTTTAAAATTCATTTATTCAATAAGTATTTGTAGAGTTCCTACCACTCTTTTGTCAAGATATAGAAGATGACAAGATAAATAAATCACTATCTTTACTTTAAAAGAACTCATAGTCTAATGACAGAAATAAGCAAATAAATAAATAGCTATAAGGAATATATGATACGTGCTCCAATGTACATGGATAAGAGTGGCTAGACTATTTCTTTTTCCTACAATGTGCTTTCTTCTAGGTTTGCATATCATTGCATTATATACCATGGATTGTTCCATTAAGATCAGATTTATCACAGTAAGTATGTCTCAGTCTTTGTGGAAATACTTTTTCAAAGTTTCAAAGTTCACAGTGTATTTACAAGTTCCTTGATGATGGTGAAATTAGGTGTAGAATAATTCTCCTATCAAAATGATAAGTATACATTCAACAGTCCCTAAAGTCTCCAATTATGAGAAGTTGTAGACAAGTAACTGGCATATTGTGGGAGTCATTGCTAGAGTGACTTCTGTATAAAAAATGAATTTCTCAACATTTCTTATATCACATAATCCATTTATATGTATTATTTTATTAGATGGCTTATTTATTGTTTACAACTTTTGTTTTTCTTTGCACAAACATTTTAATTGTTTTTAGTTGCTTCTTTTATAACTTGCAAAATACAATTCACGTCCTTTTTGTATGGATATCTAGTTTAGCCTAGATTCAATTTAGGAAAACAGGCATGAAATTTTTTTAAATCTCCTACTGAAAGATTTTTTACCAAATTAGTTCTTTTATTTCCCCAAATCTGTGCTCAAGAATACGTTTTCACCTCATTTAGAAACTTTCAAGGTGAAAATTTGCACAAATAGCAATCATATGTTCGGCAATTACGATGATTGCATGGGACCAATGCAATCTATCTGCAAGGTACTGTAGTTAAAAGAAATGTTTGCCAAGATTCAAAATGATGAAAGACAGTAGCATATAGAACAAACATCCATATAACAAGTAGCACAGTAGGGGAAGCTAGAGGAAGTAGCCTGTAATGAGGCCAATGATAATAAAATCAGGAAGAAAGGTAACATGACAACAAAAACTCTGATAGTAATAACAGGTAAGCTGTGAAAAGACTAATAAAAGTGTGAAACAAAATATGTTTTGGTTTTTTGATGTTAAATCTAACTAAAAAGCAGGGAAATATAATATTTGTTCAAGATCTAAAATAAAGTTCTAAGATATTTTTGTTTAAAAAAAAAAAAAAAAAGGTGAAGAGCCTGGTTGGCCTACACAGCTTATCCTCTTTTTATTTCTAAACCTCCATTGTCAGACCATCAAACCATCTTGAACAAATTCAGTGTTCTTATCCCAGTAACCTTGCCTGGAAGGCCATTCCTCACATTTAAGCGTCTCTGCATGAAAAACAGATTCACAACATCTGGTCTGATTTCGTTTTCCTTAATTTTCATTTTGTTGCCTTTTCCATTTTATTTCCTTTTCCAGTCATGTTTGTTGAGCTGCAAATGGTAATTTTCATTCATATTGTGATCTTTATTTCATTGTTTATTTTTAGGGTTAGTGGTTTACCTTGTTGCTTCTGGTTAGCTGTAAAATAATAATTTAAAGGACAATAATTAACTTTGTTCTCTTCATACAATTTTGGAAAGTTAGCATAAACTTTATTTTCTTATGGCATTATCCACACCAATAAGACACCTGAGTTAAAATTGGCCATGACTATTTTCTCAATGCTATGTACCCATGGGTTCTGACTTAGTTTTCTTTCCTGCATCTGGTTGACTTGTATCTTCTAGTTTAGTGTGTATTCGATATCTGATATTTTAAAAAAGAAAATGATCATTTAGAGTGATATTATTTCAATACAAAAAAATACCAGAGGAGGTATAAAATATTATAATTCAAATGATAAACACAAAGCTTGACTCCGACAGTAAAGGGCAAGTATTTCCAAACATATAGTACTTCACATTTCAACATAATTATAGCATGTGGTACATGTGTGAAAGAGTAAGGTTGTCACACAATATTATAAAATAACATCAAAGGATTTGCTTAAATAAGAACTGGACCATTTTTCTCATACTTAATTTTCACATCAAGACTTAGACATAAAATTTTTAAAATGTTATCTATTATCAAGGAATATCAAGAGAAATTGTAGAATTTCTTTGCTCATTATCCTGCTATACCACAGACCTATGCCATCATCTGAAGAAAACTATTGTATGAGCCCTAAAATTATCACACTTTCAATGAATAAGGTCATGCTTTAATGGTGTAGCTTTATTCATAATTGACTTATATGACTGTGTACTTTGAGTCCTTCAAGTTTTTTATTTTTATATGATCTATGTCATATAATTTCTTTCAGGTACCAGGAAAGAACACGTTTTCCTTGATATTAATAATGTCACTTCTCTGCTCCAGCCAACCTAGGTTTATACCATTTGTTTATAAACTGCTTATGTCAAAATTACCTCTGTACTAAATCAGCAAACTTTGAACATGAATGCCTAAAAAACAATAATTTACAGCAGATCTAAAAATAATTGAGTTCCTGAAGACATACAGATATGCACATTCCCATAGACATACATATATATGTTTGTATAGCTTATTAGACTTAACACTTATGAGGGAAAACATCTTGATAAGGAAAATGTAAGAAATAGAAAAGGGTAATACAAATAAACCAATCAAAATTTCAAAAGAATTATTATTAATATCCCACAGATTTGTCTGTTGTTTGTTTTCCAGAAACTCACGGGAAAGAAAAAATAAAACCTGTTAGACCATTAGGTAATTAGTAATTTTTATTATTTCTTCTTCAGATAACTTACATACTCTGTTTACCAACTACTTTTGCTTCAATAGACAATTTTGTAGGTTGTGGTGTGTGTGTGTGTGTGTGTGTGTGTGTGTGTGTGTGTGTGTATTGGCAGATCTACTTCCAACTCTCTCCCACTGCCATTCTTGTAACTGCATGCCATTGAGTCTATAAGAATCTGAACACAAAACCCAAAATCTTTGGAAATTTTATCCCTTTTTTCCTAGGTTTACTAAAGACCGTTTTCTTTTTTTTTCTTCCTTCCTTTCTTTCTTTCTTTCCACATTTAGTATGTAAGTAATATTATGCAGCATTTCTCTTTCTCTTCTTGGCTTATTTCACTCAGCATTATTTTCTCCATATTCATACATGTTGTCACAACTGGCAGGATTTCCTTCTTTCTTATGGCTGAATAATAATAATGATATATTGTAGCACATTTTCTTTATCCATTCATCTGCTGTCAAGCACTTCTGTTGTTTCCATATCTTAGCTATCATGAACAATGCTCAATGAACACGGGAGTACAGCTATCTCTTCAAAATTCTGATTTCATCTCCTTTGGATATATACCCAGAAGTGGATTGCTGGATCATATAGTAGTTCTATCTTTAATTTTTTTGAGGAATCTCCATACGGTTTTCTATAATGGTTGTGCAGATTTATATTCTGGTCAACAGTGTGCAAGGATTCACTTTCCTCCACATCTTTGCCCATATTAGTTACCTCTTGTTTTTTTTTTTTTTTTTTAATGATAGTCATTCTAACAGGTGTGAGGTACCATTTCACTGTGATTTTGATCTGTATTTCCCAAATGATTAGTGATGTTGATAATCTTTTCATGTATCTGTTAGCCATTTGTATCTCTTTTTTTGAGAAATGTCTATTCAGGTCTTTTGCCCATTTTTAAATCTGGTTATTGGTTTTCTTGCTCATGAGTTGTTTGTATTCCTTATATATTTTAAATATTAATGCCTTCTTTTATAAAATGCGTAGTTTTCAAATATTTTTTACCATTCCATAGTTGTCTCTTTACCCTGTTGATCATTTCCTTTGCTGTGGAGGTTTTCATTTTTTATTTTTTAAAGATTTTATTTATTTATCAGAGAGAGAGTGAGCTAGAGCATGAGCAGGGAAAAGGATGAGAGAGAGAGGGAGAAGCCGATTCCCCACTGAACAGGGAGCCTTATGTAGACTCAATCCCAAGACCCTGGGATCATGACCTGAGATAAAGGCAGATGCTTATGATTATTGAGAGTTCAAGGAATGTTTTCCAACTATATTCATCTTCCTGACTCCCAAATGAGGACTGTCTTCCTCTTTGAGGATTGATTTTTAGAATAGGCAGAAGTCAGGGGCACCTGGGTGGCTCAGTGGGTTAAAGCTTCTGCCTTTGGCTCAGGTCATGATCCTGGGGTCGTGGGATCGAGCACTGCATTGGGCTCCTTGCTCAACAGGGAGCCTGCTTCTCCCTCTCCCTCTGCCTGCCTCTCTGTCTACTTGTGATCTATCTGTCAAATAAATAAATAAAATCTTTAAGGATAGGCAGAAGTCATAATCTATTGGTGTGATGGAGAGGTAATGAATGAGAGTCTTTGTTTTTTTTCATTTTTCCACTTTAAGACACCCCAACTAGGTAAGAAAAAGAAATAAAAGACACCTAAATAGGAAGTGAGAAAGCAAAACTCACTATTTGTGAACAACATGATTTTATACATAGGAATTCCCTAAAAATCCCACCAAAAAAAAAAAAATGTTAGAACTAACAAATGAATTTGGTAAAGTTGCAGGATATAAAATCAATATACAAAATATCCTTCATTTTTATATACTAACAATAACCTATCAGAAAGAGGAATTAGGAAAAATCCCATTTATAATTCATTTGCATCAAAAATAATAAAATATCTAGGAATAACTTAAACCAAGATGGTGAAAGACCTGTACACTGAAAATAATGAGATGTGATAAAAAAACTGAAGATGACAAAAATAAATGAAAAGATATCCTTTGCTCATGGGTTGGAAAAACTAATATTGTTAAGATGTCCCTACTACCCAAAGCAATCTACAGATTCAATGCAACCCCTATAAAACTACCAATGATAATTTTCAGTGATGTAGAACAAATAATCCTAATATTTGTATGAAACCTCCAAAGATCCCACAAATAGCCAAAACAATCTTGCAAAAGAAGAACAAAACAAGAACTGGAGGCATCATTTCCCTGATTTCAAACTATATTACAAAGCTATAATAATCAAAGCAGTATAGCATTGGCATAAAAACAGATATGGACAGGCAATAGACAAACAGCCTAGAAATAAACCCATTCATATGTGGTCAATTAATTTATGATAAAGGAGCCAAAAATAAACAATCAAGAATGGACAGTATCTTCAATAAATGATGGTGAGAAAACTGGACATCCACATGCAGAAAAATGAAAGAGGACCACTATTTCACCTTACAGAAAATTAATCAAAATGGATTTAAAAACTTGAATACAAGACCAGAAATAATTAAAATCTGAGATGAAAACAGACGATAAGCTCCTTGACATGGCTATTGGCAACATTTTTTTAGATGGGATTCCAAAGACAATGGCAACAAAAGCATAAATAAACAAATGAGATTATATCAAGTTAAAAAGCTTCTGGACAGTGAAGAAATTCATTTGCAAATAAAAAGATAACAACTGTATAGGAGAAGTTATTTGCATATCATGTGTCCAATAAGGAGTTAATATAAAAAATATGAAAAGAACTCATACAACTCAATAACAAACCAATAATCCCATTAAAAAATACAAAGAGAATCTGAATGGACATACTTCCAAATAAAGCACACAGATGGACAATAGGCATATGGAAAAGTGCTCAACATCACTAATTATCTTGGAAATGCATTTCAAAACCACAATGAGACAATTATCTCACACATGTCAGAATGGCTATTATCAAAAAGACAAGAAATAACAAGTGTTATATCAAATCATTATGCTGTACACCTGAAACTGATAGAATGCTATATTTCAACTATACCTTGATTTAAAAAAAAAAGAACTTTTGCTCTAAACCACTTAGTGCTGCCACTCTAGTATAATTATGTCATAATGAATAATGATATACATGTTTTCTATGATTATTCAGTGAAATAATCATACATCTTTCTCGCAGCAAAAGAAGATTGTCTTGATACATTTTGCTTTCTTAAGATGTAAAAGCTTTCTGAATAAAATTTTCTTTCAGAAGATTTTATTCATTTAGAATTCATTAAATTGCTCTGTTTTGTTAAACAACTATGAATTTACCCTTTGGAGGGCCCCTGTGATAGTAAAAATGCCTATCATCTCACTTTCCAAGAATATCAAACACCAGCTAACAGATTTATGTGATAGTGGAAAATACCCAATTACTTTTTGCAGAATGCTTTCTTAAAAGTTCATGTATTCTAATCATATAGGGAATTTAAACATCTGTGCTTAAAAGAAAGAAAACAGGAAAGGAAGATTTGAATCATTCATCATTTTTATTATGTACTCTGGACTCTACCCAAACAACATCTAAAAAACATATTTCAGTGGCACTTACTACTATTGCACCTCTCCACTTATAAAGCAGCTGTGTACATAGCAAGTGGATGGACCTACTTATGTACAATATCATGTAATGTAGGCAGAACACTTAGCATCAATAATAAGAATAATAGTTAAGGAAACAGAATAATGCTTTTTAGATCACTCCTAATATTTGAATATTCCTTTTTTCTTTTAATATTTCAATATTCCTTTTCTCTTTTTTTTTAATTAGCTGTGGCTTTGATACTAGGCATGTATCTATTTGAAGCTAAAAGACCACTCTAGCAACTTGCAAATATTCAAGTGTTTTTATTCATTTTTTTGCAGTTCCATTCTAACACTTTTAAATTATTTTTTAAATATCCATTTTGGGAGCACCTGGGTGGCTCAGTCAGCTAGTGTCTGCCTTCGGCTCAAGGCGTGATCCCAGGGCCCTGGGATAAAGCCCTGGCACTGGGCTCCCTGCTCAGCGGGAGGCCTGATTCTCCCTCTCACACTCTCCTTGCTTGTGTTCTCTCTCTCACTGTCTCTCTCTCTGTGTCAAATAAATAAAATATTTTAAAAAATCCATTTTGTACATATTTCTCATTTTATGAATGGTGGCCTTTTTTTCTCCCTCAAATATAAAATTATAGTTCATTCAAACTATTCTTTCTCTTGATGATATATATGTCATCTTTCAGTCATAAAATAGAAGCTCCTCTATGCACAACCAGGAAGGGACCCCAGATCATTCTCATTGGCACAAGGATCAGTGAAAAACTATAAAGGGGACAAAGATTCTCCTTAGGGCCCTTCGATTTTTTTTTTTTTTTTAAATCTCCCTTTCTAACATCTCTTCTTCCAAACCCCAAATTTTAATTGTTCTTGAGCTAGCCAAAGTATACCACCTAGGCCTGCCATAAAGATCTTCTTCATTTATAAATATTCCTTCCACTCCTCATTTACTCTTTCAATAATGCACTTACTCTTTAGTAAAAATAGCCTTGGCAATCAACGTTTGGGTTACAGAAATTCAAGCTAAAATGTCAATGACTGTAATTCAATATCTAATGAGTACATTAAACATTTTCAAAGAACAGTGTAGTGACCTAGCTGAAAATGAATGTATAACTCACATATTGAAATAAGGAGATATTTTTCAATCAGAGAGTTCTCCTTGCTATTTCTTATCTATATGAGTAGGACACAGTACAGGTATCTCACTCACACTCTTGACACATCAGAAGAATAAACACTGCTGATGGACTCTTGACCCAAAGAGGAAATAAAATATACAAAATAATCTCAAAATGCATTGGAATTTCTCTTTTGCAAGTGGGCATACTATTCCAAAACAAAATTATGAAATTTCTGAAGTTTTCATGTCAACCTAATTAATGATTCTTTCAAATCTATTTCCATTGGCATTTTTGGGGGGTATTCTAGGTATCTCTTTCGTACCAAATAGTTAACTTGTACATCTATATGATTATCTCTATAGTTAGTCTTGTATGTCTACTCCACCAGAATGGGATTCTACCTCTGATCCTTAGTCCTTGGGGGGAAACCATCTCAAGTATTGCTAGTTTGTCCAGTGTCTTCCCTCTGCTTCCTATATTACCTGCACCTTAGTTCTCCATCACTAGGTTTCCCCGGTTTTCTAGAATAACCACTTATAGTGACTGTCAGGACATTCTTGTCTCAGATCATCTGCCCATATTTACATTTTGTGACTATTTCTACCATCTGCAGATTCTGATGTGGCACTACTTGCAGCTGTTTCCAAGATCCCTTCTCATCCTGATATTGGCCTTAAAGTGCCTGTGTTTCCCAAGGCTTACTCAGCCAGTAAACACTGAAAACCAGCCAGACTCCTAAAGACAACTGAGACTTCTTATTCTTATAAAAATAGGAATATGGAGGTCTGACAAGTGAGGTGAATAAGTTAAGATAGGATGGCTTATAACTGGTGGAACTGAGATTCGAATACCAGTCTCATGACTCCCAGAATTTGGACTCCTTTCACTACACAATTTTGGCTGATTAAAGATAGCTGGATGCCATGCCATCTTCAACTAGGAACAGGCAAAGGGGTGAAGAGAAATAACATGTTGACTTCTCTGACTTTGCAGTAAAAAAAAAAAGAGTTTAATTTGGATTTCCTGATTCATAGGGTATGTGACCCTAAGCAAATATTTAGCTTCCCTCAACTTCTATTTTCCTCTTGTTGATTTGCAAATAATTATGTCATATTTGTAAATAATGTTTGAAAATCTAAAAAGATGTGCTTATATGCCTAAAAGTTTTGTCTGGTGTGAAGTTAGCTTTTGGTCAATAATAGGTATCCTCTGTCCCTAAAGCCTTTCCCACATCTTGAATAAAATCATTGGTTCTTAAAATATAGACCAAAATATTAGGTAAATTAATATAAAACAAGTTTTCTAAATGCTTATTGTGATAAAACTGTTGAATATAATTCTCAAACTCATTTTGATTTTTTGTTTTTCTTTTATCATGTTTTTCCTTTTGGTATATCAAAAGTCTAATGTTTGCCAGTAAATTAAATTTGTATCATTACTTATATAATTATTTTTTTACTTATATAATTATTTTAAAAAACTGTTTCCTACACAGTGATTATAAATTTGATCATTATTCTGCAATGATTTTTACATGAAAACAGAATTCACAACTTCATTTAACAAAAATCTGAAAGACATCATTAGTTAAGGATAATTCTGGTATTTGAGACAGAGGGCTGTCCATAAAAGACCAAGTTCCTAACCCAGGAAAGTCAACAAAAACAAGAAGAAGACCCCAGGAAGAGGATAAGTACAATAATTTCAGATAGTGATAAATACTGTGAAGAAAATAAAGGAAGGCAAATAGAGAAAGACATGGTGGTGTAATTTTAGAAAGCATATCTCAGACTGATTCTTGGAAGCAAATCCTTACATGAAGAACTATATGAAGATTGTTGGAGAATTTTCCCAAGAAGACACACCTAGGAGGAAATGAGGAAGGCACAAGAAACTGACTCACTGAGTTCTCAAAAGATGCAGGGAGAAGCTCTGGAGCCTCTAAGAATTCCCCCAAATTGAGGCAAAGAGATGATATCTTTCTTTACTGTTCATGGAACACTATTTGGTAAAATTTGAGAAAAAGAATTCATTACTAAATACTTTAAGAAATGCTGAGGTTAAAGAAAATTTAAGTAGGTATAATAACTCTAGGGTTTCTTAAAGTGTTGAACATATTAATTTCAAATATACAAAGAGAGAATTAATATTCATTTTAAATATACAAAAGAGAGAGTGGTACATACAGTTTCCCAAACTTATATCATTACCTTTTTCAATCATTATCTCATGAGACTAGCATGACAAGGAATATAATATACCAAGAAAGTATTTATTAACACTTCAGAGCAGTAGGTCACACAAGTCTTGAGAATGTGATAAAGTTTAGGGATTCTCAGGGCACCTGGGTGGCTCAGTGGGTTAAACTTCTGCTTTCAGCTCAAGTCCTGATCTCAGGTTCCTGGGGTTGAGCCACATGGCCCTCTGCTCAGCAGGGAGTCTGCTTCCCCTTTCTCTCTCTGCCTGTCTCTCCACCTACTTGTGATCTCTGTCTGTCAAATAAATAAACAAAATCTTAAAAAAAAAAAAGTTTAGGGGTTTTCTCTCAAAATGAGTGTGCTCACACACACACACACATACACACACGCACACACACACACAGTGAACACTTCCATACAGTTACACAAAACTTGAGGCTTCTCTATAGATCCTAGGTTATAAACCTCTATCCTCCATTCTTGCTACTAATGTCTAGTCTATTGCCCATCACCACATGCATCACTTGAGGCCTCATCCCAGACTTCCTGAGTCAGAATATGCATTTTAAAAAGATTTCCTGGTGATACGTGTCACATTTAAGTTTGAAAAGCCTTGCTCTAGAAGAAGGTCATATAGTTAATTTCAACACTCCGTAAAAATAAAAATGGTCTCATATTTCTAGATAATTCCAATAATTTCAAACGTCCTTCTGTGTTTTCCCTAAATTTTCACACTGACTCAAATCAGCTTTAACCATAGCTGGGAATTGGCTCCTTTAATAGTTTGTCACTTTTAGAAAACAACATAAAATTGTGTTAACCATTAATTATTTGGCTGGTGTAAGCTAAGAGCTTGAAAAGGCATCCTCTTGTATCTGAATGCCACTAATGCATGATTTACAAAGGCATAGACATGTAATCTCAGGAGTCTTTATATTTCCTTAAAAGATTAAACAGCCATGTAAATCCATTATCTAGAAGGTTAGACAGAAATGTCAGTGCCTGGGTGTCCCATAATGGAGAGTGCTGACTCATAATAACAGAACACAAGGTCTTTCCTTGAGAGATTTATGTCTGATTGCAATTTTCCATGTCCAGATACCCATAATCAGCAATAGGTGCCACTTTATCTGCAGAAGTAGAATTTTAAAATATGAAAGGGAAGATATAAAAAAGAAAGATATAAAAAAGATGTTCCCCATGCATTAAATCTTCACAGCTAAGTCCTGCTGTTTGATGTAATCAGTGTATCCCATCTTTCCTTCAAGCTCTACTTTTTAGGAGCAAAACTAGTAATTTTTTTATTTTTTATTTTCCTACACTTGTTCCACTTTTTTTGTTGTTGTTCATTGGTGAAATAGGACAATTATTAACGCATTTAAATATGCACCTACTTTCAAAACAAACAGTGCTCTGGTCAGGCAATTTAGTTCAAAAATAGATTTTAAAATTCCTAAGAGCTTCGTGATAAATATGATGTGGATATGAGGAAAAAATGAGTTCAGAAATGCAAAGCTTGAAATGAACCCTGCTGATTCGAATTCTTTGTAGAAGTAAGTGGGACATGGATTGTATTTTTTTCAAAATGGAATTTCTAGAGATAGCCATATCTGGGGCCTTGTCTTTTTGCAGTCTATAAATGAACTATTCAGTGTTGATACTTCCCAACTGATCTTTAAAGGTGATCATTACACAAATACATTCTTTATTTTATAGCCACTGCTTTAATTATAGCCAATGACTTTCTGCAATTGTTTTTTTTCTTTTTTCTTTTAATGTTGCATACAAATTGTTCAATGTCAAACTGATAAGAACATTTGAAAATGCTTATTAATATTCCCCTATTAACTCTTGGTATTTTATTTCTTACAGATAACTCATTGCATCTACTTTCTATCATTGGATATCTTTTTCCCTAATTCTACTTGAGTTTCTCTGCATATTTTGCAATAGAAGATTGTGTATGATATATATTCTCAAATCACAGCCTGATCTGTTCTTAAGGAAGAATATTAATATTCTTTCTTTCAAGTAGGCTTGTTTTGTATACAATGTTGATAATAATTAAAAAAATTTTTTTTTCAAAAATAGGAAGCTGTTCCTCTGTTATTTATAAGGCATTTTGCAGGGAATTGTGTCTACTTTTTTTCTGATCTGTATCTGTAGGGTGGATTGGTTCTAGAGAAAAGCTGTTTATTATCTCATCATTGTTCTTATCTCTTTGTTGTTTTTCAAGTCACTTATTCTAGCCATGAAACCGCTGTTGTAGTCTCAGAAAGATGAATACCTTCACAAAAAGGGAGAAAGAGAAAGAAGAAAGAAAGAAAGAAAGAAAGAAAGAAAGAAAGAAAGAAAGAAAGAAAGAAAGAAAGAAAGAAAGAAGAAAGGAAGGAAGGAAGGAAGGAAGGAAGGAAGGAAGGAAGGAAGGAAGGAAGGAAGGAAGGAAGGAAGGAAAAGAGAGAGAGAGAAAGGAGAAACAGTGGTATGCAGGAGTTTTAATCCCTTCAACATTCTTAATCAACCACATCTACCCCTAGTGGTATTTTTAATTTCCTTCTGTCCATCCTCTTCTAAATGGAAATTCTAGAGCTACCAGGTTTTCAATGAATATGTCCCTGTTTAAGAACAATAATCCTACTTGATCATGTTTTTTTAAATGTACTGCTATTTTAGATTTGCTTTAATTTATAAGGATTTCATAATGTATATATGCTTATATGTGAAATTGGTTTATATTTTTTTCTCTATTCCTGACTGCTATGGATGTTAAAATTACACTAATAAATGTAATCATGTGGCTTTACACCTTTATTTGGTCTTGAAACAATTTGTAAAAGATGAGAATACAGTCGACCCTTGAACAATGTGGTGGTTAGGTATGCTGACCCCCTACATAGTTGAAAATCCACATATAACTTTTGACTCCCCAAAGACTTAACTACTAATAGCCTACTGTTAACTGGAAGCCTTACCAATAACATAATCAACACATATTTTGTATCTTATATGTATTATATATTGTATTCTTACAACAAAGTAAGCTAGAGAAAAGAAAATGTTTAGAAAATCATGGGACGCCTGGGTGGCTCAGTTGGTTAAGCGGCTGCCTTCGGCTCAGGTCATGATCCCATGATCCCTGGGATCGAGTCCCACATCGGGCTCCTTGCTCAGCAGGGAGCCTGCTTCTCCCTCTGCCTCTACCTGCCACTCTGTCTGCCTGTGCTCACTCTCTCTGACAAATAAATAAATAAAATCTTAAAAAAGAAAAAAAAAGAAAATCATGAGGAAGAGAAAATACATTTATAGTATTGTCTTGTGTTTATGGAGGAAAAAAATCCACTTATATGTGGACCCACACAGTTCAAACTCATGTTGCTCAAGGGTCAACTATAATCTCTTCCTTGAATGTTTGGTAGAATTTGCTTGGGAAAAACAAAACAAAACAAAACAAAATACATGTATATCTGTTATCCTTTCCCAGAGGCAAAGGTGGAGGAGTTAATTTATTTGCCACCTTACTCAGTTTTTTTAATTTTACTTAGGTCTGTCTTAGTAATATAATTACTACTAATAATAATTAATTACTAATTACTAAATTACTAATAATAAATCTTCTTTCCTGAAAATTGCTCATTTCATCTAAATTTCTTAATATATTGAAATTCCATTACTTAAATGCAAAATTCCTTAATGTTATTCATGTTTTTTTTAAATGAGTTTGTGCTCCACTCTATAGTTTGATTTCCTTTCATAGTTAAATATTGTCTGTGTCCTCTAAAAAACAAAATCTTATTCTGGCTTGCAAGAGTTCTGTTTCATTTATCAAACTTTTAAAGAACCAGCTTTAAAATCTCCAAATCTTTGTATTCCTATTAACCTAGATTTTATTTTTATAATCTACATTTATCCACCTACACTATATTTTTTCTTTATTCTACTTTTTCCAGATTAACTCTGCTGTTCTTTACCTTAGCTTCTAGAGATAGATGCTTATATAACTTTTCCCACATTTAAAAATATCTTAAATAAGTAAGCTAAACATTATAACTTTCATTTTTATTACATGGATTTAGATATTTTCCATAAGTTATGACATGAATTGACTTTCAGCTCTATATATTCCTTATGTTCCATTATGAATTTTTCTTTAACCCATTATTTAGGACTACATTTCTTTATTTGAAAATATATTTTTCTGCATTTTCACTGCTACCCAACTTAATCATACTGTGTTGAGGCAATATGGTTTCTAGTGGACTGATTTCTTGAAATTAGATTCTTTCCTTTATTATAAATATATGGTCAATTCTCATAACATTCCACATGTATTTGAAAAGCAAATATATTCTCTGTTTAATACAGAGATATTGATCAAGGCTTTGAGATGACTTATTTAAATGATATATGTCTATTTTTAATTTTTGGCTGTTTGAGATTTCAGTTTCTGATAGCCATATATTGAAATATCCCATCATGAATGTGAACTTGTCTATTTTTCCTTATGATTTGATTTGCTTTGTCTATTCTGGATGTTGTCTACAAATTATTGTGTGTTAATATTTTTTATAGATTGTCCTTTTGTCATAATGTATTATTCTTTTTTTAAAAATCCCTATTCATGTTTTCCTCTTAAATTCTTTTGTCTAATATTAATATTTAAGACAAACACAAGCCTTTAGTTTTCCTCGGCATGTATATAGAACCTCTATATTTAATTTTCAATATCCTTTCTGTGTCTTTTTAAAGGCATTTGCCTTATAAGGGTATCAGTTTTTAATCAAATATAACAATTTTAGCCTTTTATGAGGAAACTAATCAATTTACATTTATTATTATTTTTTAAAACATTTGGATTGATTTGTACTGTCTTTGCTTTTCTGCTTTATATGCTTTTTAAAAAATATTTTATTTATTTGACAGGGAGCAAGAGAGAGAGAACACAAACAGGGGGGAGGGGCAGATGGAGAAGCAGACTCCCTATTGATCAGGGAGCCCAAAGCAGGGCTCATGTCCAGGACCCCGGGATCATGACCTGAGCTGAAGGCAGATGCTTAACTGACTGAGCCACCCAAGTGCCCCACTTAGTATGCTTTTTATATCTGTTTTTGTTGTTGTTTGCTTTGTGTTTTTTATCTCATTTTCTGCTTTATTAGACTGATTGTCATGTGTTCTTTCTGATCTTTTTCCTTCTACTAATTGTGCAGCTCTCAAATGTATTTCTATTCTTTTAATTTTTACATTTACCTTTTTAGCATACAACAAACTATAAAGACACATACCCACACATACATGCATAATTTCTGCCAGACATAGAGTTAAGTAATTTCTATCTACATCCCATATATGACAAGAACATTAACTTATTTAAATTATTCATTGAGATTCCTCCTATCTTCTAAGCTCTTTTTTCTAAAATCTCAGTTTCACCCATTTTTTCTATAATTTTAAAATTTTATTGGGGAGCCTGGGTGGCGCAGTGGGTTAAAGCCTCTGCCTTTGGCTCAGGTCATGATCCTGGGGTCCTGGGATTGAGCCCTGCATCAGGCTGTCTGCTCAGTGGGGAGCCTGCTTTCTCCTCTCTCTGGCTGCCTCTCTGCCTACTTGTGATCTGTCTGTCAAATAAATAAGTAAAATCTTTAAAAATTTTTTTTTATTAAAGTATACTATGTCTAAATAAAGTATGCATCTCATGGCTGTATAGCTCTATGAATTTTCAAAACCAAACGCACACATGACCATAACCTAGATTATGAAACAGAACATTACCAGCTCCCAGAAGACCCTCTTGTGTTCACCTCCAAACCACTACTGCTCTTCCAAAGGTGACCACATCCAGACTTCTAGCAGCATAGAATATTTTTGTTTGCTTAAGAACTTTAGATCAATGAAATCATATATTATACTTTTTTTCACTTAACATTATGTGTCTGAAAATAATCCACTTGTGTAAGTGATACTTCATTCATCCTCAATGGTCTGTAATACATTCCATTGTATAAATATATTACAGTTTATTTTTTCATTCTCCTGTTGATGGATATTTCCTATGTAGGCCTATTATGATCATTTCCATATTTATTCCATTTCCAACTTTTGGCTGTTACATCTTTGGGTGATTATATATACACATTTCTCTTGGGTATATAAATAGAAATAGAACTGTGGTTCATAGGTATTTATATATTCAGCTATAATACTGCTAAAGGGTTTTTTTTCCCACTTTAGTCTGTTTTTGAAAAATAAATATATGGGCTTATTTAAAGTTAGCAATTAATATTTATAATACATTTAGAACATACTTAATAAACATCTATTGGTTGTAAATTTTCTCATTGTTTAAATATTTGAATGTGTTTCTGTTTGTTTTCACTCTTTGGGGGTAGTTTAGCTACATATAAAATTCTAGGCAAACAGTTAATTTCACATAAAATATTTAAGTCATTATTCCTTTTAGCCTATTGTCTACTGTCAATCTTTTTTTTTTCCACATCAATGATCTATTTTCCTTTCCAAGTGGCTTTTAGAATTATCTATCATTAAATTCTTTGGTTTTTCCATGATGTGACCAGCTGAAGAAAGTGCTTATTTACCCTATTTGGCCTTTAGCATTCACTTTGAAAAATAATAATGATAATTTATTTATTTATTTACTTACTTACTTAGGTACTTTATTTGAGAGAGAGAAAGAGCAAGAGCACAAAGCAGTGGGGGGAGGAACAAAGGAAGAGGGAGAGAATCTCAAGCAGACTCCCCAATGAGGATTGAGGCTGAAATAGGGCTCCTATGACCCCAAAACCACAACCCAAGCAGAAACCAAGATTTGGATCCTCAACTTGACTGAACCACACATTTGTCCCTAGCATGTACTTTTAAACTGAAAGATCATTCCACTTCTCAGTTCTACAAAATCCTATTATCATGTCTTGCTTTATATATGTTTTATTTTGGCGACTCATTTGAGATGTTCCAGAATTTTTCAGTGTTCTCTCTACATCTTTTAATTTACCTCTTTATGTTGCATTTCTTTTGTGAATTCTTCAGCTTTATCAAGTCACAAATACTTTCTATGATAGTGTCTAATTTAAATTCAGTTTATATTATTTTCTTGTAATAGTTTTAATTTTATTCTCTCAGAGCCCCCTTGTCCATCCAGCTTTTTTTTTCCTTTTTCCTACTCAGAACAATGGGATTTAAAAGCTGTAGCTCTTGCCCTTATATTTATACAGTGTTACTTTGCTCCAATTTCCCCCCATAACTGGAAAAATTTTGAATCATGGATGTGAAAAGAAGTCAATGAAATAGAAAGAAGTAAAAACTGCAGTTAAAAATAAATAAGTAAATAAATTCTGGAGTTAATCCTGCTCTTGGCTCTAGTTCTCTCTCACCAATGTATAAATATTTTGTTCTGATGTAAAAATATATTGATATTTATTTTGATTTTATATCTGTGCTATATATATTTTCTTTTTAATTGTATTTTCAATATAAACTTGCAATACTCTCTTGGCTCATGTTCTTTTCATTGTATTTGTGTTTTCCACTGGCCTTCCCTTGAGCTCCTTTGGGACCTATGCTGAATTATTAATCTTCATATTGCCAGTATCTAAGTACTGCAAACTTATACAGTAGGCAATCAACAATGGTTTTTGATTGAATCAATGAATTTTTAGCAATATATATAATCTGTTTGTCTAACTAGAGGAAACATACACTCTTTTCTATTGATGATATGGAAGTCTTAAGGGAATTGCTCTATTTTTACTACCATAAATAAAGGGAAAGTAACAATAAACCCTTTAGCAAATAACTTAATATCTTCTTTGTGATATGCAGTGTGTTTTATGATATTCTGATTGATTAGTTTGAATTTGTTTTTGTTACCTAAATCTGCTTTGACTAATTTTAGGTATGTGTGGCCACACACTAGAATTTAATGGCAAAAAAATGTGTGTTGATGAAAACTTAACCCTAAATATTTCTAATGTATGAAAGCCCCTATGCTGTAAATCTTTACATAAATTTATCTATAGTGATTACAAGGTTAAGAAAAGGAAGTCCTAAACTTTCAAAGGAGTTTCACAGAAGGAAAATCCTCTAAATCCTCTTTGGCTGATTAAGTTTCTCTTCTAACATATTCTTAGGTAAATAGTGAATGACATGAATAATTGTATTTTATTTAAATGTAAATTGTTATTTCAAAAAATACTTTTTTTCCCCCCTTGAGATTAAAAATTCATTATACCTCTAAGGTCACATCTCTGGAATTAGAAAATAACGAGATCAATTTCAGAGATCACATAATCCCTTCCATCTATACATTTTATTTTCTAAGCACTGCCGTAAATTCTCAGCTACGTGACTTAGAAAAACATGATAAATATTAGATTCCATAGAATATTTCTTAACAATTTCACTTAAGACACAGTATCATGTTAGATAAGCAGTATTTGTGGAAAACACTATAATTACATGCATTTTTAATGTAAATAGTGTGCCACATTCTACATGTAGTTTCTTGGAGTACAGACTGATGTTTCCTATGGGTTCTATGAGTTTCCTTCTGCTGTCAGTATTGTATTTTGCTTGATAAATTCACGGGCTTTTTTTTTTTTTTTTTGAGAGAGAGAGAGCACTCATGAATGGGGGGTCCAGAGAAGGGGCAGAGAAAGAGGGAGAGAGAGAATCTTAAGGAGATTCCCCACCCAGCATGGAGCCCTTTGTGGGGCTCTATCTCATAACCCTGAGATCATCACCTGAACTGAAATTAAAAGTCTGACATTTAACTGACTGAGTCACTCAGGTTCCTTTTCATAGGCATCTGTATAAAGAAACCAAAGCATTGGTTTAATAATATAAATTAATTTAATGACTAGATATCTAATTCAAAGAGAATATAATAAAAATAATGGTAACATTTGTATAGACCTTACCATATGCCCAGAAATTTTTAAGGACTTAGTTAATCTGTTTAATCCTACCAAGAGCCTTATGATATAGACACTATTATTGTTCTAATTTTGTACGTGAGGAAACTGAAACACAGGAAGTTTAGACAGATAACAAGCAGTAGAACCAAGATTCCAGGACAGGTAGTGCTATACCAGAGACACAGATGATCATACACCAGAACCTTCTGGACTGCTGTTTACCTTTAATGCATTTGTTCCATGAGGACCAATTCAAATACAATAACTGGAAAATGACAAGTTCTGATACAGTATTTCAATTATTTATGAACTCAAAGACTCATATGAAATATATGACTTTTCACCATCTAAATAAAGACAGAGATTCTCAAATTGCATCTGGATAGCAAAGTCCTGCATAATATAATTAGTGAGAAGCTTACAATTAGTCAAAACTCTGTCAGTTACAACTTGGTAAAATATGATAAATCCCTTCCCTTCTCTGAGTCTTAATTCCTTCATGGGAACATAGGACTCCTATGTTCCCTACTAGAGTAGAGCTCCTACTCTAATTTGTTATTTTGAAATTACATGAGATAATATGTCAGAAAAGTGTTTTACAAATTAAAGAAAATATGCAACTTGATAGAACACAGTTATCTTTCTAAAACCTCATGCAATTTAGGATATTCTTAATAATGAGACTGTAACAAATGAACCAAACTGCGTTAAGGGATTTAAGATATAACTTGAATTCATGTGGAAATATTGTCCAGTATATATTATTCCTGTCAACATGCTATACCTTATTGTAATGTCTACTTATTTCTTACCCTCCCCTCCTAGACCATGAGGTCCTAATGATATAAATTGAGTATTACAAAAGTAGTGCAGAGTATTAAAGATGATTCCTATCCACAAGTCAATAAGCCAACCTCAACACAGTTTGAAGTAGCAGATCTGGATTTAGATCCCTAATTTTCTAATTTCCAAACCTATACTCATTTTATCATGCCTCGTTCATCATCTGGAATTAAAAAAAAAAAAGTGAGAATAACCAAAGAATATCTGGAAAAAAAATTGTTTTACTTATAAAAGAGGTATAGCTATATTTATACTTCCAATCCATGAACATGGAATATTTTTCCAATTCTTTGTGTCTTCCTCAATCTTTCATGAGTTCTTTGCAGTTTTCTGAGTATAGATTCTTTGCCTCCTTGGTTAGGTTTATTCCTAGGTATCTTATGGTTTTGGGTGTAATTATAAATGGGATTGACTCCTTAATTTCTCTTTCTTCTGTCTTGTTGCTGGTGTAAAGAAATGCAACTGATTTCTGTGCATTGATTTTATATCCTGACACTTTACTGAATTCCTGTACATGCTCTAGCAGTTTTGGAGTGGAGCCTTTCGGGTTTTCCACATATAGTATCATATCATCTGCAAAGAGTGATAGTTTGACTTTTTCTTTGCCAATCTGGATGCCTTTACTTTCTTTTTGTTGTCTGATTGCTGAGGCTAGGATTTCTAGTACTATGTTGAATAGTAGTGGTGATAACGGACATCCCTGGCGTGTTCCTGACCTTAGCGGAAAAGCTCTCAGTTTTTCTCCATTGAGAATAATACTTGTGGTGGGTTTTTCATAGATGGCTTTGATAATATTGAGGTATGTGCCCTCTATCCCTACACTTTGAAGAGTTTTGATTAGGAAGGGATGCTGTACTTTGTCAAATGCTTTTTCAGCATCTATTGAGAGTATCATATGGTTCTTGTTCTTTCTTTTGTTAATGTATTGTATCACATTGATTGATTTGTGGATGTTGAACCAACCTTGCTGCCCTGGAATAAATCCCACTTGGTCGTGCTGAATAATCATTTTAATGTACTGTTGGATCCTATTGGCTATATTTTGGTGAGAATTTTCGCATCTGTATTCATCAAGACATTGGTCTGTAATTCTCTTTTTTGATGAAAATGTCTATGCTACCTAAAGCTATCTACACATTTAATGCAATGCCTATCAAAATTCCATCCAATTTTTTCAAAGAAGTGGAACAAATAATCCGAAAATTTATATGGAACCAGAAAAGACTTCGAATAGCCAAAGGAATATTGAAAAAGAAAGCTAAAGTTGGTGGCATCACAATTGTAGACTTCAAGCTCTATTACAAAGCTGTCATCATCAAGACAGTATGGTACTGGCACAAAAACAGACACACAGATCAATGGAACAGAATAGAGAGCCCAGAAATAGACCCTCAACTCTATGGTCAACTAATCTTTGACAAAGCAGGACAGAATATCCAATGGAAAAAAGACAGCCTCTTCAACAAATGGTGTTGGGAAAACTGGACAGCCGCATGCAGAAAAATGAAATTGGACCATTTCCTTACACCACACACGAAAATAGACTCAAAATGGATGAAGGACCTCAATGTGAGAAAGGAATCCATCAAAATCCTTGAGGAGAACACAAGCAGTAACATCTTCAATCTCAACTGCAGCAACTTCTTTCTAGGAACAATGCCAAAGGCAAGGGAAGCAAGGGAAAAAATGAACTATTGGGACTTCATCTAGATCAAAAGCTTTTGCACAGAAAAGGAAACAGTCAACAAAAAAGACAACTGACAGAATGGGAGAAGATATTTGCAAATGACATATCAGATAAAGGGCTAGCATCCAAAATCTATAAAGAGCTTAGCAAACTCAACACCCAAAGAACAAATAATCCAATCAAGAAATGGGCAGAGGACATGAACAGACATTTCTGCAAAGAAGACATCCAGATGGCCAACAGACACATGAAAAAGTGCTCCACATCACTGGGCATCAGGGAAATACAAATCAAAACCACAATGAGATACCACCTCACACCAGTCAGAATGGCTAAAATTAACAAGTCAGGAAATGACAGATGCTGGCAAGGATATGGAGAAAGGGGAACCCTCCTACACTGTTGGTGGGAATGCAAGCGGTGCAACCACTCTGGAAAACAGCATGGAGGTTCCTCAAAAAATTGAAAATAGAGTTACCTTATGACCCAGCAATTGCACTACTGGGTATTTACCCTAAAGATACAAACGTAGTGATCCAAAGGGGCACGTGTACCCAAATGTTTATAGCAGCAATGTCCATAATAGCCAAGTTATGGAAAGAACCTAGATGTCCATCAACAGATGAATGGATAAAGAAGAGGTGGTATATATATACAATGGAATACTATGCAGCCACCAAAAGAAATGAAATCTTACCATTTGCGACGACATGGATGGAACTAGAGGGTATTATGCTTAGCGAAATAAGTCAACCAGAGAAAGACAACTATCATATGATCTCCCTGATATGAGGAAGTGGAGATGCAATGGGGGTGGGGGTTAAGTGGGTAGGAAAAGAATAAATGAAACAAGATGGAATCGGGAGGGAGACAAACCAAAAGAGACTCTTAATGTCATAAAACAAACTGAGGGGGGTGGGGAAGAGGGGGGTTGGGAGAGGGTGATGGGGTTACATTATATGTTTAAATAAAAATAAAAATAAAAGAGGTATAGCTAATCGAGAGATCAAAATTTCCTTTTTCCAAAAATGGTTTTAGAACAATTGGCAATTAAAAAGAAGAATACTTAGGTGTGTCTGGGTGGCTCATTCAGTTATGCATCTGCCTTCAGCTCCGGTCATGATGTCACGGTCCTGAAATTGAGCCCCACATTAGGCTCCCTGCTCCGTGAGGAGTCTGCTTCTCCCTTTCCCTCTGCCCCCTGCTTATGCTCTTTCTCTCTCAAATAAATAATCTTAAAAAAAAATAAGAAAGAAAAACACTTAGTTTACCTGCATACTTCATTAGATATGAACATAACAACAGTAAAATGAGTTAAATGCTTTTTTAAAAATTAAGAAAATTTAGAAAATATTTCAAATATCTAAATAGAAGGATTTTCAAAGTTTCAATTTGAAGAGTCCACACATTAAAAACACTTAAAATCCTTACATGTTAAAACAAGTGAAATTGAAAGATAACAGCTGAAAATAGGAAATACTTGTAGTAAATATAAAAGCTAAATTTAAAAAATTATTTTTAAAAGAACTTATAGATAAATAAGCAAATCATAAAGGCAAAAATGTCTGTAACAAGATAATACAAACATTAAATAAGAATGCAGGAAAATGTCAATCTCACTAGCCATTAGAATCTTTAAATTCTAATTAAACAACTAAAATCACTTTCTTAATCCATGAAATTTTTTAAAAGAATACTCAAATTGGTAACACCCAGTTAAGGCAAGGATGTGGAGTATCAGTGCAATCTTAGATTACTAAAATTTTTTCAAAGTCAGGAAAAGTTCATACTTTCTGATCTAGTAAATCCATTTTTTGAACCCATGATACAATTCTAAATATCAAGAAATAGTGAAGCATTATATAAAATAATTGCAAATAACTTAAATTTTGAAAAGGAAAATGGTAAAAAATATTATTTATCTTGTTAATGGTATAGTATAAAACCTTTAAAATGTTATTACATAGCTATACTGTAACATTAAAAAATGTCTTTAGTATACAAGTGCTAAGCAGTAAAAGAATTTTATGCATTTTTATTATAACAGATGTATTCTATAACTTTATGAAATATATTCATAGGAAAAATTAAATAAGAAATAAAATAGTACTATTGAAGGACAACAAAAAAGAATGAAAGATTACTATGTTAAAAAAAATAAAGGATTTGAAATTTTAATGACTAATTTTTTTTGAGTGTAGGTATTTCCTAAGGAGTGTGATATAGAATAGAATAGTAGAGTATAGTAGCTAATATAAGCATATTTCTATAGCTTTTGGTTTTCAGATACTGTGATTTAGAATCTTAAAGATTCCTTATAATAAAGGAAATAAACACATTAGAAATGCAGAAAATAAAAATAATGTAACTTTTTGTACAGCACATATGTTGAACATTAGTTCAAGCATAGTGGGCTATACTAAAAGATTATCTGGTTAATGAACCAAAGTACTTAGTATCTGAATGACCTAAATTTTGTCATTGGAAGATAAGACAAAAATCACAAAATGGAAGATGAATTTTTACCTGAACAATAAAAGCCAACTCATTAAGCTATTATGTTGCACTAAGGTGATATTAATAAGTATATATATATATGTATATATATATAAAGTCTGTTTCATAAATTATCTATAAATAATATGAGAATCATATTATTACAGTTTCACATAAAACAAATACTGGCTAATGCCTCCAAGAACATCCATATCAGAATTGGCACAAGAATTAATATTTTTCCCACTAAATCACAGAGCCTCATTTTATTCCTATAAAATCAAATAAAAGTATAATTAAATATTATAATTCATACAAACTCAGGCAAGCTTTTCAATCTCTCAGAACCATACTTTGTTATCAATTTCTCATACTGATAGCATGTAGATTATTGCACGTTTGGGTTATCAAAACAATATTCTAATAAACAAATAAACATCATGGCACATATATATTTTACAATTAGGTCTCTACCATATTGTATCTAAAGGTGAAACTAATGGGAGAGCAAACTAGGCTCAGTGTGACTCTCATGAAAAAATGATATCCCTTTATAATCTATTTTCCATTGATTATTAGTAAAAGTTAAGGATATGTATTTTTTAAATATGCATTTGAGTTTTCAAATTTTTTAGTTGTCTGTTCACATCTGTCTATTTTTCCAGTGAATTGTTTTTTTACTGATTTATAATAATACCTAATAGAAAGAATTCAAGCACTTTGACCACTGCACCTGCTTTATACATGGAAAGTATTTTCTCTGAGTATGTTGCTTATCTTTTTATACCATGTTTATATTATCTTGTTTAAATACTGATAAATAATATCTGTTAAAATTTCCCTTTAGGTGGTCTTGATAACTATGTTGTACCCATCCCCATTTGAGACAAAAATACTATACAGTATAGGTTAAGAGTATATAATCTAGAACCAAATTCTCGGGATTTAAATCCTGAGTCACCTTCATCCAACTAGCTCTGTGACATTAAATGAGTCACTAAACTTTCTTGCATATGGTACAGATTGAGTAAATCTATGTACATAGATTAGGGCCTGGTACATAATAAGTGCTATATAAAAGTTTACTAATAATTTTTCACCCCAAATACATTTTTTACCCTAGGTAGATGCCTCTGAACAAGCTCCAACAATGTAATTTTTATGTTAAGATTTTATTCAAATTGTTTGCATTCACTTAATGACTATAAGTAAATGCCTTCCATGTACCTTTCTGTCTACTAGTACCAAAGTAGGCACTAAAATAATAATAATAATAATAATAATAAATGGTATAAATCATTCTTTTTTTTTCATGGAGCGTATTGTCTCATATGGAAGAGATTAAATTGTAACATGACAATTAATTAAGAGATAAAATTTTTATGATCCATTTGACCAATTCAGTTTTGGGAAGTTACTTCTCTAAGGAAGTAAAGCTTGAAATCTAAATTATGAGCAGAAATTATGCTGTGATAAAGGAAAAGATCACTTATATAAATTTAGACAGGTAAATTAATAAAGTTATATTCTTAATTCACTTTAAATTAGTCTTGCAAGTAAATAGTATTTTATAAACAAGAACTGTAAATATTGCTTTGCAATTCAAAGATTAAGTAATTAAGATTTCAATTACAGTTATTTTGTGAATTATACAATGCAAACATTTGTAAAGGATTGATTGCCATTAGAAACTTTGATCTTGAGTTTAAATTTTCTTAGTTCTCCCTCTTGTAGATATATCTACTATAGACTTTTGAAAATTTTTGATGCTTTTCTAGAATATAAAAGCAGTTTGTACAAAGTTTCAATATACATATAGTTGGGATTAAATAATATTCATGTGGATGGCAATCTAATTTATATAAAGGACTTATTTGTGGACTGTGTATTTGCCAAATTATATCAGGCTAGACTTCTGATATCCGGAGATCTTTTGTAAAGGAAAATGTAACATAAAGATTCTACAATTAATCACAAAGCTTCAGTTTCTTTCACTGACATCCAAAATAGAAACACTTGACAAAAAAAACCATAAAATTTACTTCATCCATCTGTCCATAATTATTTACACTGAAACTATCATAAAACCAAGTACTAGAGGGGCACCTGGGTGGCTCAGTGGGTTAAAGCCTCTGCCTTCATCTCAGGTCATGATCCCAGGGTCCTGGGATCCAGCCTTGCATCAGGCTCTCTGCTCAGCAGGGAGCCTGCTTCCCCTCTCTTTCTCTGCCTGCCTCTCTGCCTGCTTGTGATCTCTGTCTCTCAGTCAAATAAATAATAAATAAATAAATAACAAAAAACAAAAACAAAGTACTAGAAGTACAGTGTTTTAAAAACTATGTTGCCTGCATTGGGTTTCCTTTTTATTTTTTTCCTCAAGCTTCTCCTAAGTTCTTCTTCTCAAACTTTCTAAATAAAGCTCACATAAAATCTTTTCAATTAAAATAACCATAAAAACATTTTGTAGCAATTCAAATAATGACATTTTTTTCTTCACAGAACCAAGGGCTGAATTCTATGTAATAAATTATTGCATAAAATAAATTCACTTATATGAAGTAAACAATTTTCTTCTCATTCTGTTTGCATCAAAAATAAAAAAGCCAAATTGATGAGTAGAAAAACCTAGCCTCATTCCCTGTCCTCAGCATGCTATGAATGAGAGACAACTAAAATTAAACTTTAACTAATGTTCTTTGGATTATATTACTCAGATTTGGCAAAACCACAATAATCAGATGAATTTGGTTAAGAGAGTAGATCCACATGTGTTTCTTTCACTTTTATGGAAGCTTTACTATTTCATAATTATTATTATTTTTTAATTTAGAATTAGATTTTTAGTCACTAGAAAGTAATGGAGGAATAACGACACCCATAGGTACAGGAAAAATCTCGGGACCTAAATTAAGTTCCATTAATTGGATAAACTATTTAAAATCAACTTCAAAAATCCTAGAAAATATATCATTTAAAATTGCTAGCAAAATTAGAGACGAAAGAAATTAGAGAAATTAAAGGTGCTGGGGTTGCATTCATCAACGTGGAGTGATTATACCCACAAGCTGTTGGAAAATTCAGAGAAAATCACATTGTATATTTCGTCTTTCTTAGTACTGAGAGAAAATCTGCAATATATACAAATACCAACCAATAAAGAAACAAGATGGGGGGGTGGGGAAAGAAGGAACCAATGTACTGAAAACCACAGGCCATTTTCTATATGCACCATAATGTGGTAAAAATTATATGAAGAACACTGACATTTATTTTTCAGTTGCTTGATTTTGACATTTCAACAAGTGAAATTAAAAGGAATTTTTTATAATTATAGTTTTCACTCAACAAATAGTGTTAAGTAAAATATTACAAATGGATGCCTTTGGAAACTTCTTCAATTCCAGGAAAGGCTGTGCTTTTTGGCTCACATAAATTATAACCTTTAGCAAAAGACAGTAACTACTGCATTACCAAAGGGCATTCATCCAGCAAATCTAGATTCCAGAGAACACCATTTTAGGAAAATCATTTAATGACTCAGAGTCCAGCAATATATCTTTTAAAATGGTAACATGTACCGAAGAGTATTAATCTGTTATTTTTTTTAAAGATTTTATTAATTTATTTGTTAGAGAGAGAGAGCGAGCGAGCACAGGCAGACAGAGAGGCAGGCAGAGGCAGAGGGAGAAGCAGGCTCCCTGCCGAGCAAGGAGCCCGATGTGGGACTCGATCCCAGGACGCTGGGATCATGACCCGAGCAGAAGGCAGCTGCTTAACCAACTGAGCCACCCAGGGGTCCCTAATCTGTTATTTTTGTAATAAGAATGCATGAATTTCTTTTGAGCTTCTTCTACATGAAAATGGACATAAATAAGTTGACAAATGATACTAAATTACTAAAAACTCCTAACTTCATAATAGATTACATTTGTGAACAAATGATAGCATTGGTTTTGATGATCAGGTTTCCTACTGAAAATGAATTATCTTATTCTCTACCATTAAGTCTAAGTTCACTCATTTTTATTTTTTGAGGCAAATATCACAGTAAATAATTAAACAAAACAAAACAAAAGAGCACCAAACATCAAAAAGTAAAACCTTCTATCACTCTGAGGTACATTGTATAATTTTTAGAATTAAGAAAGCAGTTAACAACCTAATTTACCCCCAAATAATTATATATACATGTCAGTCAAACATCTTAACAGGATAAGCTATTTTTTATTACCTCATGCAATTTAAAATTAATTTTCCTATTTTATGATTTTGCAGTGATACTTCATGTACATGCTAGAAAGTTTTGCTATTTTTTTTCCTGGAGATAAAACAAAACACTTTGTTTGAAGTGCTAACACAGGTGTAGGTTGGATAAACAACATGTAAGTCGAATGTGAATCTAAACTATAAAAACAGTGGTTTGTTGTCCATTGTCCCTTTATAACATAGTAAGGCATTAGATCCCATTTTATTCCATTAATGTTAAAGAGCCACCATACAGCAAATCACTGAGTTTCACATTTCAGCTTTTTCAGAAAATTCATTGTGAATGAGTAGAAAGGGATGATATCAGGAAACATCATAGAATATAGCAAGCAATTTCATCTTTAACATCTAAGAAAACATTCCTTAAAATATTTTATTTACACTTTAAAGAGAAAATCTTGTTCTGCTGATACCACCTCTGAAGAAGAAGTAGCACTAGAAGAAAAATATACCAAGCTTAAGACTCTGTTACAGTAGTATTTAAAATGCTGCCTCATTTTCTCACAAGCTGGAGAAGTTACTTTGCTCAAAATTAATTATTCCTTATTTTCAAGTATGTTTCTGAAATGCATTTTTAAAGATTTCTGGTTAACCCAATCACTCTAACCACAGCTTCCTTTCTAAGTCACAAATCTAGCTTTTTTGAAAATAAAGTAAAACATGACTATGTATAAATATCACCTAAAAAGCTTTCTGCCTCATATTTTTCAAATACAGAATAGTTATATTTGAAGTATCTTGGTCCTAGTTCTATAGGGGTTGGCTATTTAATTTAACATTTTTTAGGGAAGAAACTTTTAGTTCTGGAAAAGGTAAATGCTTATATATATTTTTACAGCCTAGGGTCTCCGTTTCTTCCTCCAATTTAAATGGATACAACTATATGTCTTCCCTGCTGTGTTAGCAAAATGGGAGCTAGATATCCCAGAATGAGATATATATCTATCTATATAGATATATATATTACAAATAGACAGCAGACATAACTATCTACCAAATGTTTGATCCAAACTTAACATTTGGAAATAGAGTTATTTTTTAAAGTATTCTATTAGAGCAACTTCTTAAATGTGAACTACATTGCTTTTAGTGGTTTTCTTTTTCCCTTGTAAGTATTGTCAGTGCTAATAAATCCTGTTAATTTTTTTACTGCTTGTTATGTTGAAATAAAAGCAAAGTAAAATGAAACAAAAAAGATGACAAGAAACATTTTTTTACTTAATTTTAACATTCACCAACATTGTAACTGTGAGCTGATTACATGTTCTACATTCTCCAACATAAATAGAATGATAGTACAGACCACTAAATCTTTTAAGATTAAATAACCATATACACAGGCAGATACACAAATACACACTCACTCATATTTAGTAGATCACCTTGTTTATGATAGTCCTTAAAGTCAAGTCTCATCAATAATTTGTTGTAGTAGATAATAATAGTATCTGTAGTATCATGAACTAAGATGGTATAACCATGAGTAACTATGGATAATATTTAGTGAGCATTTATGATAGACATTTTTATGTTTGACTAGTGTAATTTTATTTAACCATCAAAACATTACAATGAGATAAATATTATTCTTATTCTCATTTTATGGATGAAGAAACATGGAGCATAGAAAACTAGACAGACAAATGAATGCAACACAGGACAGGACTAAAGGATATATGTCTTAGAGAGTTATAAAAACAAAAGGAGAGAAAAAAAGATATCTTCTAAATGCCTAAGAGAGTGTATAAAAATGGTCTAGATTCAGCTGTAATTTGTTAATCAAAAGTAAAATATAAGACAATTGATGAAAATAATACAGCTATAAGTACCTCCCTAAGACTTTTAAAAAATAGTGATTTCTTGAACTCCGGGATTCATAATTAAATTATAAAAATTTGGCAGGGGTAATGTCATCAAAATGGCAACACAAGTGTTCTGACTTATTCCCCCTCACAAGAACAACTAATATCTACTCAAGAATGCCATTGAGAGAATCATAGAATACAGGGGTAAGACTGAAGCACCCCACTCTGTCACAGAGACTAACACAAACTCTATTAGAAGTGTAAGAAATCTGGCTACCCAATGTTCCTCCCCCAGAACAGTAGAGCACCACACAGAGAGGTCTCCCCTGAGCCTCTGGCTCCTCCAATGGGAAAATGCAATCACGGGGTACAGCCAGTCTCCCCCAACATTATGTCTCACTTGGTGGAGTCTCTACTCTGATCTTGCACCATGGGGACTGCAGGGAAATCTGTGGGGCCCAGTCACTAAAATTTTTATATCAAGTAGCAGAGGGGTTAGAGCTTGGAACAACCAGCACACAGATCTTGGCAGACTGAATTCATACCTGCAATTCCCAAATTGTAACCCCAGTCAGGAGCTTTGCTTATCTGCAGACTCAGGATGGGTGTGCATTCTACCAGGCAATATAGCAGGATGCAGATCTGCCTCATTTAGACCCTCAAATGAGGTTTTATTTTTGGCCATCAAGCCCAGTTTGTCCACATGAGGCAATGTGCTGAATCATAGCTCCACCTTCTGTGAAAAGTCCCTTCCACTCCTATCTGACTATAAGGGCTGGTGACAACTTCTGGAAACTGTGTGACCTAGCTACACTCGAGCCAAAAGGCAGGTGGGCAGAGATGATTACTTCCACAACAAAGCCAGTACTGGGTTTAGAGACTTCTTGTGCTATGATTAATTCATAGACAAGGCTGAGGGTAGCTCCCAGTCCTTCCTAATCAGAGAGCCTACTTGGGAAGTTGAGAGTAGCTTGGAGTGCCCTGTTCCCTTCCCATCGAGTCAACAGAGTTGAGACACAGCCCCACCTGCTGTGAAGAGTGTCTCTGGCTCCATCTAATCAGAAGAGCTGGCAAAACCATCTTAAGCTGTGTAACACAATGTTGCTTGAGCTGAAAGAAGGGAACACAGAGTTGATAGTTTGCAGAGCAAAACTAGTAGTCTTGTTTGGCAAGGAAACTGGGGGTGTGGGTCAGCTTGAGTTCAACAAAGAACTTTACTAGATTTAATGTTGCATCCCCCACTGTGCCCAGGTGGGGAATCTAAGCCATAGCCCCACTCATTGCTGAATACAGCCTTTAGCCAGTCCAAGCAGGCAACCTAATTAGAGCTATGAAGTTGCACAGCCAATCCAACAGCCCTACATACAGTGGTACCTGAACAGAGCACAGCCCATGGCTTCCCTGATCTATATAGCGAAATTGGTGGTTTCACCTGACTGGAGAGTTCAGTGTACAATCAGGCCTGTTTTGGGCACTCAAACAATGAGCTGTATAAGCCCTGGGTCTCATCCTGTTTCCCTGCTAGGAAAAGGAAGCTAATTTTTTTTTAAGATTTTATTTATTTGTTTATTTATTTATTTATCACACAGAGAGAGAGAGAGAGAGAGAGAGAGTAAGAGCAAGAGCGCACAAGCAGGCAGAGTGGCAGGCAGAGGCAGAGAGAAATCAGGCTCCCAGCTGACCAAGGAGCTTGGAATTATGACCTGAGCTGAAGGCAGCAACTTAACCAACTAAGCCACCCAGGCATCCCAGGAAGTTAATTTTTAATTCCAACTACTATTATATATAATACCATCTCAATGATTTCGTAAGCCTATCAGAGAATGTAGGTAACTACAAAGCCCGTTCTACAACTTCACTTGGGTAAGGAACTGACCCAGCAGTCCTGTCCAACTGTCCTCAGCCAGTGTCACATACTCCATCTTCATTTTCTGAGCTTGAACAGTTGTCTCACCCAAAAATATATCACAGTAGTAGTCTCCACCTGTATAAAGAATTTACCAGTAGACACATCTGGAAACCCAAACAGAGCTGACTGGTGAACACTATTTCAGCCAAAGGAGACTTGTAAAGACTGGAAGAGGAACTCCATTACTCAAATGTGCAGATATAAATCTAAGAAATCAAGGATCACAAAGAATCAATTAAATATGACAACACCAAAGAAAACTAATAAAGCTGTAATAACTAACCCTGAAAAAAATGGAGTTCTATAAACCATCAGACAAAATTCAGAATAATCTTCTTAAGGAAGTTTAATGAGTTACAAGAAAACACAAAGAGACAAGACAAAATTAGGAAAAAAATGTATGGGTGGAATGACAGGTTTGACAAGGAAAGAGCAATCACACAAACACATAGACACACAAAATCCTAGATCTGAAAATACAATAACTGAGCTAAAAAATTCAGTAGAGAATTTCAAAAGTAGATTCAACTATACAGGAAAAAGTCCGTAATTTGGAGTAAAGAACATTAGAAATTACTCAGTCAGAGGAGCAAAAATAAATAAATGAAGGAAAAGAGTGAAGACAATGTAAGGGAATTATGGGACATAATGAAAATAAAACAGTTGCAAAATAGGAATTCCAGAAATTCCAAAAGAGGAATTCCAGAAGGAAAAGAGCGTCAATATTTAAAAGCAGTAAGGGCTGAAATTTTCCCAAATCTGGGAAGAGAAATGGACATCCGGATCCATGAAGACCAAGGAATTCCAAATATGTTGAATCCAAATAGGGTTATGCTGAGAGACACTGTAATTAAATCGTTGAAAGTCAAAGCCCAACCACCCCACCCCCAACAACAACAACAACAAAAATTATGAGCAGCAAAAGGAAAGTTACATATAAAGGAACCCCCAGAGAAATATTGGCAGATTTCTCAACAGAAACTTTGCAGTCCAGAAGAGAATAGAATGACATATTCAAAATATTGAAAGAAAATAACTATCAGTGAAGAATTCTATACCTAAAGAAGCTGTCCCTCAGGAAGGAAGGAGGGATAAAATTTTCTCAGATAAATAAAAGCTGAGGGAGTTCATTACTACTGACGTACCTTAGGAGAAATGCTAAAGGGACTTCTTTGCATGGAAGTAAAAGAATGCAAATTGACATCATAAAAACAAAAAGGTAGCATAAATCTCATTAGTAATGGAAAATATATAGTCCTAGTTAGATTCCACAAAATGGTAATAGTGGTGTATAATTTACAACTCTAGTTTAAAAGTTAAAAACAACAACAATATAGCAAAAATGACCATAACTGAAATTATCTGTTTTTATTTTCACACAAATAAGAAAACAAACAAAAACACATATAAATTGTAACAGCAATAACCTAAAATGTGAAGATGAGAAGAAAAAAAAGGATAAAGTATATAAATTCTATTGAAATTAGGTTGTAGTCAGGGTAAAACAGAATATTTTAAAATAGGGTATTCTGAATTTAAGATATTTTATATAAGCCTCATGGTAAATATAAGAGAAAATTGTGTCATTATACAAAGAACACAATGAAAGAAGTTAAAGCATACTGATACCAAAACACATCAGAACACATACATACACAAAGCAGGAAAAGAAAAAAGGAACAATGGATCTACAAAACAAGCATGTTATAATTAGCATAATGGCAACTGTAAGTCTTCACTTATCAATAATGATTTTAAATGTAAACAGGTTAAATTTTCTAATAAAAAGACATAAAATGGCTGAATGGATAAAAACAAAAATTACAACAAAAAACAAGAGCTAAGGACACACAGACTGAGAGTGAACAGATAAAAAAAAAAACATTTTAAGCAAGTGGTATCCAGAAAAAGCAGAGGTAGATACACAATATCAGACAAAATAGATTTCAAAGTAAAAATGGTAAAAAGAGACAAAGAAGGTCATTATATAATGATGAAGGGGTTAATACACTAAGAAGACATAACAATTATAAATTCTTATTTGCCCAACATTAGAATACCTAAGTATAGAGAAAAAAAACCCTAACAGAATTAAAAGGAGAAATAAACAGTAAAACAATAGTAATTGGGAAGTTTAATACCCCACTCTCCACAAAGGATAGATCATGCAGAGAATCAATAAGGAGACAGAAAATGTGAACAACACTATAGGCTAAATGGACTTAACAGACATAAACAGAACATTCTAACAACAGTGGAATACACATCCTTCTCAAATGCACATGGAGCATTTTCTGGGATAGATCACATGTTGGGCCACAAAACAAGTCTTAACAAATTCAAAAAGACTAAAATCATACAAAGTATCTTCTTTGACCACAATGGCATAAAACTAGAAGTCACTAACAAGAAGAAAACTGGGAAATTCCTGAACGCATAGAAATTAAACAACACTTTCTTGAATAACCGATGGATCAAGGAAGAAACTAAAGAAGAAATAAAAGTTTCTTGAGATGAGCAATAATGTAAACACAACATACCAATAGTTACTAGAGGGAAGTTCATAGCAATAAACACTTACATTAAGAAGCAAGAAAGATCCTACATAAGCAACCTAAGACTGTGCCTTTATGGTCTAGAGAAAGAAGGACAAACTAAGCGCAAAGTTAGCAGAAAAAATTAGAGCAGAAATAAATAAAATTGATAACAGAAAAACAATGGAAAAGATAAACCTAAGTAAAAGTTGGGCCCTTTATTTTTTTTTTTAAAGATAAGCAACATTGACAAACTCTTAACTAAACTAGCAAAGAAAAAAAGAAAAAAACACTTAGCAACAAAATTATAAATGAAAATGGAGACCTTACAAATGATGCCACAAAAATTGAAGGATAAGAGACTATTGTGAAGAACAATATAAGTAACCTAGAAGAAACAGAAAAAAAAAAAATCTTAGAAACATACAACCAACCAAGACTGAATCAGGAAGAAACAGAAAATCTGAATAGCCCAAGTAAGGAAGGAGGCTGAATAGGTAATCAAAAAATCTCCCAATGAAGAAAAGCTCAAGACCAGATGGTTCACTAGAAAATTTTACTAAAGGACTAAAACAATTTACACTAATCCTTCTCGAACTCTTCCAAAAAATCAAACAGGAGGGAATATCCCAAATTTTACAAGGTCAGCGTTATCCTGATATCAAAACCAGAAAAGAACACTATAGAAAATAAAACTACGGGCCAATATCATTGATGAGTAAAGATGCCAAAATTCTCAATAAAAACTAGCGAACTAAATTCAGCAGCACATTAAAAGAATAATCAACCATGGTCAAGTGGGATTCATCCCTTGAGTTCAAGGAAAGTTCAGCTTACACAGATCGATCATTCTGTCACATCACATTAATAGAATGAAAGAAAATAATAATATGATCTTATCAACAGATGCAGAAAAATCATTCAACAAAATTCAAAATCCATTCATGATAACAAATCTTAACAAATGAGCCATAGAAAGAACACACCTCAACATAATAAAGACCTTATATGACAAGCCCACAGCTATCATCATATTCAGTGGTGAAATGATGAGAGCATTTCTTCTAAGATCAGGAACAAGACCATGGTGCCTATTCTCCCCACTCTAATTCAACATAGAAGTGGAAGTCCTAACTAGAGCAATTTGGCAAGAAGAATAAATAAAAGGTATCAGAATTAGAAAGGAAAAAGTAAAGCTGTCTTTATTTGCAGGCAAAAATTTTTATATATAGAAAATCCTAAAGACTCAGCCTAAAATCTTAGACCTAATTAATGAATTCAGTGCAATTTCAAGATATTTAATTAAAATACAAAACTCCAGGCATGAGAATGGAAGATGGCGGAGAAGTAGCAGGCTGAGACGACATCAGGCAGCAGGAGATCAGCTAGATAGCCTATCAAACCATTCCAAACACCTACGAATCCAACAGGAGATCGAAGAGAAGAAAAACAATAATTCTAGAAACAGAAAATCGACCACTTTCTAAAAGGTAGGACCAGCAGAGAAGTGAATCCAATGTGACGGGAAGACAGACCCCAGGGGTAGGGGCCAGCCCTCGGTAAGCGGCGGAACACCAGAGCACAAAATCAGGACTTTTAAAAGTCTGCTCCAGGGAGGGACATCACTCCAGAGGCTAAACTGGGGTGAAGACCTCGTGGGGACAACGTGGACTCAGGTTCCACAGGGTGACAGAAAGATCAGGGGTGTCTGAGTGTCGCAGAGCTCACAGATATTGGAGCAGGGAAGCCAGCTGCGGAGACAGAGCCGAGGTTTCCTGGAGCCGTGGTCTGTGACACGGGCCAGTGCTCTGTGCGAGGGGTCCCCACAAGATCCGGGGAGACTCCAACCAGGGAGAGCTCAGGGATCTATGGGGTTCAGAGACTCCAGGCGGGACTCTGCCAGAGACAGAGATGCTTGGTCACAGGCTGGGTGAGCTCGGAGCACTCCCAGAAGCCAGTGAGATGGGACTGATTACGAATGATTTTCTCCGGGCCCGGCCGGAGACTGGGGAGACGGGAGTGATTAAACGCTTTTCTCTGAAGGCTCACTGAAGACTGGGACCCCTAGCTCTCGGCTCCTCCGAACCAGAGATTGGGAGGTTGCCATTTTCATTCCCATCCTCCGGAACTCTATGGAAAGTGTTCAGCAAACAAAACCTCCCGAAAGCGAACCTGAAAGGATTACTTAGCCCAGCCCCTGGTAAGGGCGGTACAATTCCGCCTGGGGCAGAGACACTTGAGAATCACTACAACAGGCCCCTCCCCCAGAAGATCAACAAGAAATCCAGCCAAGACCAAGTTCACTTAACAAGGAGAACAGCGGATTCTTATCTGGACAAAATGACAAGGCAGAAAAACTCACCACAAAAAAAAAGAACAGGAGGCAGGACCAAAGGCTAGGGACCTAATCAATACAGACATTGGTAATATGTCAGATCTGGAATTTAGGACGACGATTCTCAAGGTTCTAGCCGGGCTCGAAAAAGGCATGGAAGATATTAGAGAAACCCTGTCAGGAGAAATAAAAGCCCTTTCTGGAGAAATAAAAGAACTAAAATCTAATTAAGTTGAAATCAAAAAAAGCTATTGATGAGGTGCAATAAAAAATGGAGGCTCTTACTGCTAGGATAAATGAGGCAGAAGAAATAATTAGTGATATAGAAGACCAAATGACAGAGAATAAAGAAGCTGAGCAAAAGAGAGACAAACAACTACTGGACCATGAGGGGAAAATTCGAGAGATAAGTGATACCATAAGACAAAACAACATTAGAATAATTGGGATTCCAGAAGAAGAAGAAAGAGAAATAGGAGCAGAAGGTATACTGGAGAGGATTATTGTAGAGAATTTCCCTAATATAGCAAGGGGAACAAACATCAAAATCCAGGAGGTGCAGAGAACACCCCTCAAAATCCATAGGAATCGGTCCACACCCCACCATCTAATAGTAAAATTTGCAAGTCTTAGCAACAAAGAGAAAATCCTGAAAGCAGCACGGGACAAGAAGTCTGTAACATACAATGGTAAAAATATTAGATTGGCAGCAGACTTATCCACAGAGACCTGGCAGGCCAGAAAGAACTGGCATGATATATTCAGAGCACTAAATGAGAAAAACATGCAGCCAAGAATACTTTATCCAGCTAGGTTATCATTGAAAATAGAAGGAGAGATAAAAAGCTTCCAGGACAAACAAAAACTGAAAGAATTTGTAAACACTAAGCCAGCTCTACAGGAAATATTGAAAGGGGTCCTCTAAGCAAAGAGAGACCCTAAAAGTATGATCAGAAAGTAACAGAGACAATATACAGTAACAATCACCTTACAGGCAATACAATGGCACTAAATTCATATCTCTCAAAAGTTACCCTGAACGTAAATGGGCTAAAAGCTCCAATCAAAAGACACAGGGTTTCAGAATGGATAAAAAAAACAAAACCCATCCATATGCTGCCTACAAGAAACTCATTTTAGACCTGAAGACACCTCCAGATTGAAAGTGAGGAGGTGGAAAACAATTTACCATGCTAATGGGCATCAGAAGGAAGCTGGGGTGTCCATCCTTATATCAGATCAATTAGATTTTAACCCAAAGACTATAATAAGAGATGAGGAAGGACACTATATCATACTCAAAGGGTCTGTCCAACAAGAAGATCTAACAATTTTAAATATCTATGCCCCTAACATGGGAGCAGCCAACTATATAAACCAATTAATAACAAAGTCAAAGAAACACATTGACAAGAATACAATAATAGTAGGAGATTTTAACACACCCCTCACTAAATGGACAGATCATCCAAGCAAAAGATCAACAAGGAAATAAATGTCTTAAAGGACACACTGGACCAGATGGACATCACAGATATATTCAGAACATTCTACCCCAAAGCAACAGAATACACATTCTTCTCTAGTGCCCATGGAACATTCTCCAGAATAGATCACATCCTGGGTCATAAATCAGGTCTCAACAGGTATCAAAAGATTGGGATCATTCCCTGCATATTTTCAGACCACAATGCTCTGAAGCTAGAACTCAATCACAAGAGGAAATTTGGAAAGAGCACAAATACATGGAGACTCAACAGCATCCTTCTAAAGAATGAATGGGTCTTCCAGGAAATTAAAGAAGAATTGAAAAAAACCATGGAAACAATGATAATGAAAACACAACGGTCCAAAATCTGTGGGACACAGCAAAGGCAGTCCTGAGAGGAAAATATATAGCGATACAAGCCTATCTCAAGAAACAGGAAAGGTCTCAAATACACAACCTAACCCTACACCTAAAGGAGCTTGAGAAAGAACAACAAAGAAAGCCTAAACCCAGCAGGAGAAGAGAAATAATAAAGATCAAAGCAGAAATCAATGAAATAGAAACCAAAAAAACAATAGAACAAATCAATGAAAGTAGGAGCTGGTTCTTTGAAAGAATTAATAAGATTGATAAACCCCTGGCCAGACTTATCCAAAAGAAAAGAGAAAGGACCCAAATAAATAAAATCATGAATGAAAGAGGAGAGATCACAACCAACACCAAAGAAATACAAACAATCATAAGAACATATTATGAGCAACTCTATGCCAACAAATTTGACAATCTGGAAGAAATGGATGCTTTCTTAGAGACATATAAACTGCCAAAACTGAACCAGGAAGAAATAGAAAACCTGAATAGGCCCATAACCAGTAAGGAGATTGAAACAGTCATCCAAAATCTCCAAACAAACAAAAGCCCAGGGCCAGATGGCTTCCCAGGGGAATTCTACCAAACATTTAAAGGAGAATTAATTCCTATTCTCCTGAAACTGTTCCAAAAAATAGAAATGGAAGGAAAACTTCCAAACTCATTTTTATGAGGCCAGCATCACCTTGATCCCCAAACCAGACAAGGATCCCATCAAAAAAGAGAATTACAGACCAATATCCTTGATGAACATAGATGCGAAAATTCTCACCAAAATTCTAGCCAATAGGATCCAACAGTACATTCAAAGGATTATTCACCACGACCAAGTGGGATTTATTCCAGGGCAGCAAGGTTGGTTCAACATCCACAAATCAATCAATGTGATACAATATATTAACAAAAGAAAGCACAAGAACCATATGATACTCTCAATAGATGCTGAAAAAGCATTTGACAAAGTACAGCATCCCTTCCTAATCAAAACTCTTCAAAGTATAGGGATAGAGGGCACATACCTCAATATTATCAAAGCCATGTATGAAAAACCCACCGCAAGTATCATTCTCAATGGAGAAAAACTGAGAGCTTTTCCGTTAAGGTCAGGAACACGGCAGGGATGTCCGCTATCACCACTGCTATTCAACATAGTACTAGAAGTCCTAGCCTCAGCAATCAGACAACAAAAAGAAATTAAATGCATCCAAATTGGCAAAGAAGAAGTCAAACTATTGCTCTTTGCAGATGATATGATACTATATGTGGAAAACCCAAAAAGCTCCACTCCAAAACTGCTAGAGCTTGTACAGGAATTCAGTAAAGTGTCAGGATATAAAATCAAAGCACAGAAATCAGTTGCATTTCTTTACACCAACAACAAGACAGAAGAAAGAGAAATTAAGGAGTCAATCCCATTTACAATTACACCCAAAACCATAAGATACCTAGGAATAAACCT
>ML111655.1:17967-30466 GCA_003697995.1 Taxidea taxus jeffersonii
TCATTTCTGTCATCACGGTAGGTTTTCTGCTTCTGCCTTTATAGGCTGCCCCCTTCACACCCTGGGGCTGACCAGTTTTTGGCTACCAGTCTTTGTGTTAGACTTTGTTTAGGCAAGTTTGTATGGGCAGCTCCTCATAGTGCCGTTGGATTGGGCTGTTAGTGTCTGTCATTTACTGTCTCCTCCAGACCCTCCAGTCGAGGAGCCCATGCGACCCCTCTCCTCCCTGCTTTCAACTGGGACTCCACAGAAATGAGGCACCAGTGAGAAGCCAAAAACATACATCAGTTGTCAGAAGCTTCAAACTGATTTTGATACTCTCCTAATCCTTTTAAATGTGATATGTGTTTAAATTAAGAGGAGCAGAAACAAAAATGATTTGGGGGAAATGATAATGTTATCTTAGCCTATTTCAGTAACATCCTAACATGGTTAAGAAAATTGACTGTCAGATTTGATCAGTGTTGTTGAAGTGAACAGCCGTCATTCTCTGGAGGGTCTGGAGTTAAATTCTCACCCAGCAGGAGCAGATTTAATGACTGAAGAATCCAGTAACAACAGGAAATGGCTGAATCTCACTAGACTGCTGACCTCTTACAGTGCCTCTCTCTCTCTGGTTTCTCAGGTACAACGTGTCTGATCGCTCTCCTATCAGATAAGGACCTCACAGTGGCCAATGTGGGTGACTCAAGAGGGGTCCTGTGTGACAAGGACGGAAATGCCATTCCTCTGTCTCATGATCACAAGCCTTACCAACTGAAGGAGAGAAAGAGAATAAAGAGAGCTGGTGAGCTTTTGAATGCCTCCAAGTACTGTCCGCCATCCTGTTCGGTGAACAAGGTGGCTTGCTTGGATTGCTTGTGGGGAATACAATGTTCGGTTAACCCGTGATTAGTAGATCAGCACAGAGGCTGCTGCTGACGTAGCTAGACTTGACTTTGTGACATTTCTTGTCAAATGGCCACTGAACTTGCCCTTCCTCATGGCCAAAGATTCCAGAAGAGCCCCCCCAAAAGGCTAATGGGATCTCTGGGCTCCTGCTTACCGTACCCGTTTCCCTCCAGCCATACTAAAGTAGCTGTTCCCCAAAGGAACCATGTTTCTTCTAGCTCTGTGCCTTGGCGAGCACCATACCCACCAGCCAGTGGATAACAATTACTTGTCCTTTAAGACCCAGTTTAAGGGCATCCTTTTGGTAAGCCTTCTCTGTCACTGCACCAAAGGTTTCCCCAGTCTAGCTTGGTGCCCCTTCATTTTCCCAACAGCCTATGTGGGTAACCTATTGGGTTACCTTTCACAATGTATGGACATACTTGGCTCTCTTATCTGTTCTGCCTTCCTGATTGTGAGCTCTTTGAGGGCAGGAACTTGGTCTTATTCCTCTCTATACTCCCAGCATCTAGCTCAGTGCCCGGCATAAGTAAATATTCTGGGGTTGGTGGGGTGGTGGGGGGAGGGGTGTTCCTTTTTCATTCATTTTTATCAACATCTAGAGACGAGGGGTACAGACTTACATTTGGAATTGGGATGGGATGGGGAATGGAGTAGACATCCATTAACAATAAATAAGTAAAATAAGATAATTATCTAGTATATTATAAAGTGATAACCATTATGAAGAGACATAAAGCAGGCAAAGGAATGGGGAGTATCGGAGGTAATCACTCCAGGCCTCACTAAGGTGACATCAGGACAAAGACTTGAAGGAAGATTATCATTTGCTGATTACATTTTCATGATTCACTTTGGGGAATTCTTTTCTGCCCACGGAAAGGAGGGATCCCTCCCTCTTCAGACTGACAGCTGCAGCACGTAGGCTCTGCATGCTATGCCAGCTGTGCAAGGGGAGCTTACGTACCCTGATCTCTAACCAGAGCGGGCCGGGCTGCGGAGGGTAATTGCAGCTGGCTCTCCATCTCTACAGGTCAGCTTCTGCCGGGAACCTAATCAACATTTGAGTTTTCACAGTAGGAGACTTCCTGTTGAGTCAAAAAGTGTTGAAATTTATTACAACCTCCTGCTTCAGTATCTGCTTGAGATGCAGAATAATTTTTAATGAAAGCTTTAGTCAGGGTTTTTGTTGGTGGGATGGAACAAACCATGCTTTAGGAGTCTGTCAAGCTCTGATGAGTGGCAAGCACTAAGGTGAATACTCTGGCTTCCTTCCTTACAAAGACACTGTTTCCCCATGAACCTGCTGTGACCCTGTGCTTAAGATTCAGTTAGCCTACTCTCGTGGAATCACAGGCAAGAATGCGCGTACGTTACCTGGGAATGTCACTTTAGCAATCTGCATGCCCTTCTGAAATGGCATACCCATTTTATCCTCTTTTCTCATCCCTGCCATACCCCCCTGCACCCCCACCCTCCAGGGATGCTTTATAGAGCCGATTTGGACACTGTCTCCAAGGAGGTTAATCTAGCCTATGTCAAGGGTGTATTTTATAGCAAAGCTTAAGGGACGGTGATTGGTTTTATTACTTTTATATGTATTTTCTCTGACCTCAGCCCTCCTTTCAGGGCACCTTTTCCTGTCCTGCTTAGCATCACAATACACTGCACCCAGTCTGGGCCAAATACAAGTTGGTCCTTCTGTCTTCACTCCTTTTGTTGTTTCCAACAATAGCAATGATACCAGCTGCCATTTATTGTTTGCTCACTCCGTGCGGGGAGCCGAGCCCAGTTCTTTTATGTACGCCTTCTCTTCACTTACCTTCTGAGGCTGTTAACGTTACCCTCATTTTACAACCGAGGAAGTAGAGCCTCAAAAAGGGATGTGTGCCCAAGGACGCACAGCTAGTGAATGGTGAGATGAGAGCAGAGACCCAGGACACTGACTCTGGAGCTCACGCCCTTGCCTGCTAGACCACACTTCCTAGAATGTTCTCATATGTCCCTGCCCACAGAAGTCCTACCCATTGTTCAAAGCCCCGATTTTTTGTTCACTCCTCCCTGATCATCACAACCAGATACAATTGCTCCTCCTCCATCTGACTGCAGCATTGAACAGGTACTAATTTCTTCCCAAAAGAATGCCACTTTGTGCTCACAGTTGTTAATACATGTAGCTTCTTCTTTTTGCTAGACTGTCTGCTTCTTTAGAAAAAGACCTGTACCTTCTGAACAATATAGCCTGCAAATTGCCTTGCATGGAGTATACATTTAATAGATATCTGACAAATAATATGTGAATGAACAAAGTTCTAGCTCCCTTAAAGAAAAACTAGTAGTAGGTGACACCGAGTATGTGGAATGCATATGACATGCAGGCACTATGATAAGTGATTGTGTAAGGAATAACTCCTTTATTTCTCACAACTCAGTGGAATAGGTACTCTTATTGTCCCCATGTTGTAGCCAGAGTAACCTAGAATCAGAAAGCTAGGGCTTCTCATCTGAAATGACAGTACCAAGAATCAAATCTGCGCAGTCCAACCCAAGAGCCTGAGCCTTTCCCCACTGGGATAACATACATCCTTCTTTAATCCCAATCCTATCTGGGGAGCTGTTTTGAGATCTAGATGCACCATGGGTGGCTCAAGCTAAATGAAGTAGCCCAGCAGTGGTCTCTTGTGCACATCCTCGAGCCTTTCAGCGCCCTTTGGCCATTGTCCTTGAATCCCCACCCTAGGGCTCCCTAGGGTCAGTCAGTGAGCCACCAAGGTGTTGTTAAGTTAAAACCAATGCCCTCACCCTTATGTATCTTCCTACCCTAAATATTTTTACTAATATATTCCTCAGACCCTTTAAGGTGCCCGGATGAGGACATGAGGATCTCCTGGTAGTGTGTGAAACCCCAAGCCCTGTGGTGGGAAGGCTACTCCTTCCTGGCAGTGCCCAGGGGAGGTGAGGGGGGCACATGCAGGAGGTGAGCCTCGTGTACGTGCCCCCAGACTCTACCATATGTGTGAGATATCGGCCGCACAAGCTAATGGGCTCATTCTGTCTTTGCAGGTGGTTTTATCAGTTTCAATGGCTCCTGGAGGGTCCAGGGAATCCTGGCCATGTCTCGGTCCCTGGGGGATTATCCGCTGAAAAATCTGAATGTGGTCATCCCAGACCCAGATATCCTGACCTTTGACCTGGACAAGCTCCAGCCCGAGTTCATGATCTTGGCATCAGATGGCCTCTGGGATGCTTTCAGCAATGAAGAAGCCGTTCGATTCATCAAGGAGCGCTTGGATGAACCTCACTTTGGGGCTAAGAGCATAGTTTTACAGTCATTTTACAGAGGCTGCCCTGACAATATAACGGTCATGGTGGTGAAGTTCAGGAATAGCAGCAAAACAGAAGAGCAGTGAACCCTTCCGGGTCTCAGCTGCCTTCGACTAAAGGACTCCAAACACACTGGTCTCTTTTAATGTAGTGAAAGGCATGGGAGTTTCAGTTAGGATCAGCCACCTAGACGTGGGATTCCCCTCCCTGCTGGTCATAGGTCTATATCCAGTAATGAACACAGGGTGCTCTTGGCACATAGCTGAGAGGCTGGAAAATGGTTTCTTCATGTGTTCCCAATTCTTTCCTCCGATGTTCCACATATATAAATATATAGCTGTAGATTCACATGTATGACGCGAACGGCGTATGTGCCATATAGTCTCCCCTTTGGGGTTCTTTTCAACACATCTTCCAGGATTCTCCAGGCACCAGACTCTGTCCTCTCTTTGGAGCGGTGCATGGGGCAGACCTCCAGAGCTGCGGGAGACCAGTTGCTGCGGCCGCTGTGAGTCTAGGCGGATGGGTCGATCCCGCTGCTGAGAGGCAGAGCGCATCCTGAGGAGGCTTTGTCCTCCTGAGCCCAGCTTTTCTGCTCAGCGGCTGCCCAGCCACAGATTTGAAATGGTTTATTATTCCGTGGCTGCTTTTGGAGACGGAGGGAAATGGGGAGGGTGAGAGCCGCCTGTAGAGCAGACATAACCTTTTCCCCTGGCTTCCTTTCTTACTGAAATAGACCCTGGGTACAACCTGACCCATCTTTGTGTGTTTATCCTAATCGTGCATGACCTTAACCTTTTGCTTCTACCTTACATTATGTAATAGGCAGCTGTGAAACTTCACCACCAGATACCACGATTTTTTGTCTTACCAGGAAACCTGTTAGGGAAATGAATAAAGCAAATCACAACGCCATAATTTCTTCAGTCTTTAAGGGTAGACAGAGGGAAATAGAGGCCAAATAAGTCACAGTGCCCCCTGGGAAATCTGCTGTTTGCATCAGGAGAGAAAGCTCCAGCGGCCATTTTGGGTTTTTCTACTCTGCCCCTCCTGCCCTAGTAACTTTCAAGTGTCTTTTAAGCGGTGTTCTGATAAGCACAGCCTGGAACTGCGGGTGTGTTCCTTGAAGCCGAGTACACAGTTCCTGGCATGGTCGGGCATTCGGTGACAAAATGCTGGCACGTGCTTCTCCTTGACGGTGGAAAGGCAGACACCTGTAGCATTTGGTTGTAGATCACTGTCCCCACCAGGTAGCTTTCCCCAGGCAAACACAACCAGCTCCACACAGCCCTGCATTCCTCTGCAACCACACTGCAGGGATTGAAGATCAAACCTGTATTGTTAAGTGGCTGAGTCATTTTGGGGCCAGGCTTGCTGCTCTTCATGTCCTGTCACCAAAGTCATGTTTCCAGTCTCAGTATTTTGTAAATTAATTGGCAGAGAGTGCCCAGTCAGCCCATTTGCCTGACCGAGGTGGCTTAAAAAAACAGACAAGATTTTTGTTGTGTCCCCAACCCTCTGTGTCTGAAATGTCAAGGTGTCCACTTGGTTTTGTCATTCTCAAGTGGGCACTTGTCGTTAAAGCTTCTCAAAAGTCCAATTCATGGGCCACAGTGTCCCTCTCTCCCCTGCCCTTCTTCAACTGTGGAGCTTTCCCGAAGCAGGTTCCAGGGGAGAACTTGGGAGGATGAAGATTCCCTTGTGGCTGCCAAGGGCTGAATCCTGTCTCGATTCCTCCAAGCACTCACCATCCTTTGAATGCAATGAGAATTAATAATGGTTTCCCAAACGATTTGCTCACTTTTATAAACTGTAACATTAGAATTCCCAGTGTTAGAATTAGAACCCTGGTTATTTTTTTTTTAGCTATGGAATGTTCTAGTACAAAATACCTGTCACCATTTTAGATCGAAATATTTGCCTAATGAGAGACAGTGAACTCTTGTATTTGGGGCAGGGGTCAGGAGAGGAAGGTAGGAGACGGGCTGGTTGTGCCCAGTGATTGGATGGGCAAGCCAGGTGGCCTGAGCTTGCTTGGAGATCTAGGACGTTCTGACTCTGGAGAGTTATCAAAGCCCACCATCTAAAAGAACAAGCAGTTTCAGCATTTTATGCTACACAGTCCCATTTCCTTTTTTATTTTTAACTTAACCCTAAAATTCATATTGACAGGGGAAAGAGTTTTTTAAATTCCATGATCATTGCTACTGTCTAAAATGAAAATAGACATGTTTTGGTGAGGACGAACAAGCAAACTTACAGGAAATTAGTGTTTTTTCACCTGCACAGGGTCTTCCTTCTGGTGCCGAGGGCAGCAGTGCTTGCCTTCCCCTCCACCTGAGGTTACCGGGTGTCTTCTACAGTTTGCTTTGTAGAATTATTCATTTCTGAATTTAACCATTTAGTGTGTGTATTTCCTACTCCCTTTCTTTCTGCCTCTTTTCCTCCCACTTTGGCTTTTAGATTTTTTTAAAGACAGACGTTTTAGGCAAAATAGTAGCTGTTTGACTAAGAGCTATGTCTAAGATCAGAGAGCTTTGCTTCCTTCCCCCATCCTGGAGCTCTCTCTCTGCCCCTTGTCCAGCTGTTAGGGGTCTGCAGACATCCCCCCCCCCTACCCCGGGGTGCCCTGTGGCTCATTTTCTAGGGACAAGGGAAAAGTTGAATCTAGCCTTTAGGCAAATTGATTTGAGAAGTTTGCATGTGAAGCTTCCTTAAACAGCACTGCCAAAGCTTCCGAATTGTCACATAAGGCTGCCCAGACTCCCCAGCCCGAGTTCGCATTGCCAATAGCCCCATGGTGCCAAATTTTGGGATGGTTTTACAGTCTTTTAGAAATGAAGTGAATGACCACATGCTTACGAGCCCCCAGCAAGACACCAAATGCAGATCTCATGACTGCTCCATGCACCACTGCTGCCCCACTGGTAATTTGTACTCTTAACATGGGTTGGGACTTGGGGGGGGCGGGGACAAGATAGGGAAAATATTTTTGAAAACTCGCTGTATTTGCAATTCTCTAATTAAAGGAGTAAACAATACTTACATTACAAACTCCACAGCTAGTTCCCAAGACCTGCATTCATTTTATGTGACCAACTTGCCCAAGGAACTGAGTTCTGAAGTCTAAGTCAGTCTAATTCTAATATAACGTGACTACGCATATGTACACATTACCAGTAACCAATGGCTACGTTCTATTCTTTGCCTTAGATGGAAGGTACTGGCCTCTTGAATCTTGTCTATAGAAAAAGAGAATTACAGAGAGTGTTTTCTAGAGTGAAGGAACATATGCAATCTGGATGATTTAAAACAAGGCTTATTTCATACTACTGTAATGATTTCAACCCACATACATTCTGTGCAAACGGGATTGTGTGAGGATGATGGCATCGTTTCAATCCTATCAGAAGTAATTCTGGGAAACTGATTACATTATTGGATTGGATCATTGGGATATCTGTCAATAAATGAAGGATACACAAGGGAGTGATCACTTTTTCCTTTGCCAAGTATATCTTGATTTTCTGGATTATTTCCCCCTGAATTATTGCCAGATCTAATACTCTTACAACTATGTCAATGAAGAAGGTTAGGAAAAGGCAACATTTCACTGTGCATTTGAAAGCATGTGAAAACATGCTTGGGATGAAGCTTTATTCTTCCATGATTTCAGAAATGATTTTTTTTCCTCCTTTGATCCATCATTAGACTGCTCTTCCCTTAATATTCTAAAATTGCCTTAGCGAGTCACACCAGCATTCCTGAACCAGCTCTGCAGAAATGACCTGGCTGTTAGATACCACCCTGGGGCCTATGTAATTGCCTCTAGATTAAATCATTAGTATCTAGACTTTTGAACTACTTAGTTGAACACCGCAGGAGTAAATAGAATCCAGAGTCCCCCACACCCCCCGAAGTGTGTTCCACAGAACATGAGTTTCAAAGTGATCTTCCAAATGTAGGGTTCCAGGGTCAAATGAGTTTGGGAAACATTCTGTCTTAAAAAGTTAGTGCATATAAGCACACAGAAGGTTTTAATTTAAATGTCCTATGGGTGGACGGTGGGGTGAGGGGAACAAACACAATGCAGATGTAATTTCAGTCAACTCAGTGTTTTCCAGATTAATCTGGCCAGAGAAACTTTTTTGAGTAAGACCTAGTAACATTCCAAGGAGCTTGTGTTCCATAGGACCCATGCTGGGAATTTGTTAGGCTGATTTGTTAATGAAAGCGGTGATAAGAAACAGTATGACTTAATAAGACCCTTCAGCAGCTTCCCATTGATAACAGAAGCCCAGCAATCCTACCTGAAGCCCTGAACTTCTCTCTTTTATGTTACTAATAAACAGGAGCCTTGTCATATAGCTAGGGATTTCTCAAATTTCCTTCCAAGAGCTTTCAGGTGTGCTTTTGAAGTCATCTTTGCTTTCCAGATTGAACCAAAATAAATATTTTTACATTTCATCACTATGTGAACATTTAAATACATATATTTAAAACAATAGAAAAGGGGGGAAAAGACATTTGGTTATAAATCATTTTAAAATTTTAACTAGGTTTTTAAATTTATGTATCCATTGTATAATAATGGAAAGGTAAACTATTAACACTTATTTACCCTTTCCTCTGTCATTCTTTCCAGATTCAATGAAATACTCTGAAATCAGTCAAAGTCCATTCATTCTAAAATCCCTGCCCCATGTTTTCCCACCTTTCACATTTTATATATAGGATTAAGTTTGGTGAGTTATCTCTTGCCTAAAATGTAGGACTTGACTGTAACTCTATACTCGTCACTCTCCGCCTGGGCAGGGCTGGGAAGCTCTAGGGAATTCTGAAATAATGGATGAAACATATTTAGTCCCAAATACAGTGCACAGTGAATTTCGGGTAAAGTCATTAATCAGAATTACCTCCAGTGTTTAGGAATACATCCATCTTGTGGACATTACCCAAAATAGTAAAAAACCAAAAGTAGAACTGCTTAAGCTAGGTGGCAGATTTCAGAGGGCAAGTGACAGTGGAATTAGATATGTGCTTCTAAACATGTTTGGTAATATGTAAACTTTTTTTGCTAATTCTTAATGTTGATGCTTTGTCCATTATTTTTTCTTCTTATCACTGTTTAACCGAGGGTGGATTATGATCATTTTGATGTGTTTAGTAATAACCGCACCATCATTTGTACAATCACTTTAATAAAGCCAAGTTAAGGACTTTGAAGAGAGCATGTAGTAGCTATTCATTTTGACAAATCATCATAGGCCTTCTCATTGTTCGAAACTCTGCCAACAAGCAAGCAAGCAGCAAAGGTGTAGTTTATATTTAGAGATGTGGTTCCATTTATTCTAGAAGTCCTATAATCTGGCATTTAACCACAAAATCCCCTCTGACATTTGCCAAATCCAAATTAATCTCAAAATCTCCAAAGACCTGAGTCCTTGGCTCTGAGCACAAGGAGATTGCTACGAAGGTTCTGCTGGCAGATTGTGATGGGGGAAGGTGAAGGGGGGCAGTGTGCCTGGGTCACTCGCTGACTCTGTGGGAGAGGGACCCTGTAACCGCCACACTCTGTCTTCACCTTTTGTCACGAGGAAAGTCAGAGGTTAAAGATGATATCATATTTCTATATAAATCTGACAATGCATAATTTAAAACATGTTCACACAGAAGCAAAGGCGGAAGTAATAATCAAGGAATTGGGGGAAGGAAACCTTTAGGGCACCCAGACATTAAAAATGTAAAAAGTAGGTTTTCCGAGGGGCGCCTGGGTGGCTTAGTGGGTTAAAGCCTCTGCCTTTGGCTCAGGTCATGATCTCAGGGTCCTGGGATCCAGCCCCACATCGGGCTCTCTGCTCAGCGGGGAGCCTGCTTCCTGCTCTCTCTCTGCCTGCCTCTCTGCCTACTTGTGTTCTCTGTCTGTCAAATAAATAAATAAATAAATAAATATCTTAAAAAAAAAAGTAGGTTTTCCAAAAGTTGGATTATCAGACTTCGGTCATGGCAACTGCAGGCACAGGCACACACATCAGTGGAAGGCCCTGTTCCAACATCTCATCTATTCAAACAAGAGGCTTCCTATGAAGAGTATTGGCTAATGCTTTCTTTTTACATATTAATAAAGACAGAATTCTAAAGCTTGTATAGGACTGTTAGAACAGGCAAAATCACATCTAAGAAAAAGAGCTTGGAACATTTCTTAATTTTAAAAAATGGCAAAATTAATTTCCAGTATGGTCAAAGTCAGAAAGTAAAGAAAAGCATTTTTAAGAAAATATAAAAGACAAAATTAAAAGAGAGTACTATAAGATGAAATATTTTAAATTATGAAAAGGAGGCATATGTTCTTACATTATGAATCATGCTTTCTGATATTTGTGTTTTTTCTGAAGCTAAGGAGATAACATTGAAATAAGAAAATGAACATTGAGTTATTTGTAAAGTCAGTACCATTCAGTCCTTATTCCATTGTTTCCCAATGAAAATGGATACATGTACCTTATTTATTGCTGTCCTAAACCACCTTTACTAATCTAGGTTCTGTTTACTTTGAAATCTTAGATGTGGTTTTACCCTGCATCCTTACAGTTCTCGCATTTTCCAGGAGGAAATACCCACCTTTTGGAGTTTTTTAAATAGTCAGACTAAGTGATAGGCCTTTCATTTTAGAGTGCCCAGATAACCAAAGTCAGACCAATGCAGTCCCAGCTCCCACAGAGAGCGAGCTGTAGTAGGCACAATTTTTCAAATGCCCACATGAATACCAGTGAGCATGCAATTTAAAACAATTACAAAAACAAAAAACAGGGTGACTCAGTGTTCTTGCTTTTCGGAGGTTTTCTAATTCATATGTGACAAAGGGTCGTATTTGTTCATATAATTTTTTAAAAAAAAACCACCAACTGCGGAGAAATGATGTTTTAGACATCTTTATCCCAAGAGAATGATGTCGCCTGTGTAAATTTTAAATATCTGTCTGTATTAGTACCTGTAAGAACAAACAATGATTGGTGAGTGTATTAGTGAAAAGATACAAATCCTGCTATTTGAGAAAAAAGTAGAACCATGGGACGTGAAGCAAGACTGCTGCCCCCACTTAGGCTTCAAGACTACAGCCAAATGGTTTTCCTGTGCCAGTCATTTTGAGTGTCCTTTATCTCAGGTATATATTCAGAAAATAGAGTAATAACCACAAAAATGGAGAAAAGCCAGTAACTTTTTCTTCTACTTTAGAAAGCAGGGGACCTGGCTGGCTCCGTCGGGGGAGCACTCAACTCTTGATCTCAGGGTCATGGGTTCGAGCTTCATGTTGGGCATTACTTTAAAAAAGGTCAGAAAGCAGTGTTTGCCCTTTTTAATTTGTCTGCAACACTTGTTCATATTGAAACATTAATGCCTATGATATCATCTCCAGTTTACCCCCTAATTACTCAAGCAAATGGATTTGATTTATAGCACTTACACGGACTTTAGTTCAGGCTGTCCAGTTAAAATCTATTTTGCAATGCCTCAGGCGTTCCTATGGTGAGCCAGGAAAAAGAAAACAGGAACAAAAGAAGAAAATCTTCAGTAAAATCAAAGAATAGTTATTCTGACAGGACTGGAAAACAGTACCGAAAAAGTTAATTCCAAAAGCCTCCAACGTGAACCATGTTCACATACATAATTTCTATATGCCAAATGTACAGGGTATATTTTTAAATCTAAGCTTCGTTGCATTCATAACAGATTGATCTACCTTATGAACGGATTTAATTAGAAAAGTCATTATATTTGCTGTTAAGTACATCTGCTTGTATGTTTTGTTCTTTCCTTTTCTTTCTTTTTTTTTTCTGAGCACCTGTGATGTGCCAAGCAGAAAGGGTCTGAGTAGATCTAGTGGTGATCACTCAGGCATTATCTCTGCTTTCTTGGAGTTTGTACCCCAGTGGAGGCTTCATAGGTATAACACTCAGCACTGGCTGAATGGGGTGAAAATTGGCATCTTTCATGATTTCCTCCCATGGCCTTGGATTTGTGAGGACAAGGCGGAATTACAGTAATTCTTCCCTACACATAAGAGAGTGCATGGCAAAAGATTAGGTATATCTTGCTCACATCCAATCAAATTCCATCAGATTGTTATTTCATGTTAGATCACCTACGTTTCCTAAGGATGGAGTGAGGAAGTGAGACAGGGAGCCCCTGGGGACCAGGGCAGGGGTAAGGCTATCCCCGTTGGGAGGCCTCCCCGCAAGTGGGACAGTAGCTATACAAGGGCTCAGGAGTAGGATGGTCAAAG
>ML111655.1:35466-72413 GCA_003697995.1 Taxidea taxus jeffersonii
TGTTCAGTTAGAGTAGCTGTTGAGTTGTGATGCCATGTGGAAAGCAGAACAATTCCTGGGTCAAGACCAAAGCACAATAGAAGAAAGAGACAGGAGATATTGAAACTTTGGGTGCTTTCATTTGGAACAGGAAGAAGCCTGGCTCTGGTTCAAAACAAGGTAACTTTAAAAGTGTATGCAACAAAAATTGTTTGTTGTTCACACAATACAACTTTTACCCAGCTCTATAGCTCATCAACCAAGCTGATCTAGTATATAACCAGTATTAGGTGATAAGGGTTAAAGAAGCTGTACATACATGCCAACTCTAGTGACATAACACACCTCTAAGGCATGTTTAGAAGAGACTGTGGACTCTGAGAAACAAACTGAGGGTTTTGGAGGGGAGAGGGGTGGGAGGCTACGTGAGCCTGGTGGTGGGTAGTGTGGAGGGCACGTATTGCATGGAGCACTGGGTGTGATGCATAAACAATGAATGCTGGAACACTGAAAAGAGATAAAATAAATTAAATTGGAAAAAAATAAAGAATAGGAATAATGGAGGAGGAGGAGGAAGGAGAGGAGGAGGAGGGGGAGGGGGAAGGGGAGGGGGAGAGGAAAATAGCCACCTACAAAATTTTTCACAGATGCCGGAAAGAACACTGTGGAATCTGTACACAGTGAAATAGATATGCATCTACACACATGCACACATGTAATACTACTTTAAGGTATTCTAAAGACCAAATGCTCAAGCATGAACAGTACCTGGAGCCTAGATGAAGAACAATAAAATTGAATCAACAGATTGCTGAATGAATTTGGCATTGGGTATAACAAAGCAGAAAAATATGGTCTTGGATTATTTTTCTCCTTTTTGTTAAAATATTTGATAGCCAGAGTAGAAAATGCCTCCCAGAAATTCTAGTCTTCTACCCCTTTCTCTAGGCAGAAAATTTCTTTTCCTTGCTTTCTTTCTCTTTTCCTTCCTTCCTTTCTTTGAGAGAGGGGAGAGACAGAGCACAGGGGCAGAGGGAGAGGGAGAAAGAGAATCCCAAGCAGGCCCCATGTCCAGCATGGGGCCCAATGTAGGCTTGACCCCATAACCCTAAGACCATGACCCAAGCCAAAATCAAGAGTCAAACACTCAACTGACTGAGCCACTCAGATAGCCCAGAAAATTTCCTAAATATAGAATGAGGGATGCGATTCAAGATTTCAGGATGGATGTTTGTCATCGGGGTTAGAGTAAGAAGTATAGACTTTTTCAGTACCAGCCACAGACCCAAAGAAATAGGAATCAAGAGCCACAAACACCCCACATTGACTTACAGTGATGGTTTATATTTTCTCTCTCTTTTGTTCCTTCTGTTTTGCTTTAAAAATATAGTAGTGGCAATCTCTCTGCTTTTTTTTGAGGTAACAGCTGCAGATCCTGGTTGCTTAAGCAGAAAGAGGACTTTAAGGATTTCAATATAATTGGTGCCTCATGAAATTCAAGGTCAGTCGGTATTTAAGTACAGTCTTGGGAACAATTCACACCTAAGATTCAAAAGTTATCAAGGAGTCTACAGAATTTCCTCTTCCAGCTCAAACAGATTAACTGCTATTGAACTAGGCCATCTACCATAAACAACTCTAAAACCAGACATGCTATATTAAGCAACTGTTTTCAGGCTTTAGATAACAGACAAGATAGCAATCCTTGAGAGAAGGGATCACAAATTGTCCCATGATCAACTCAGCTGTCTATAAGAAGACAGATTTCTTTTTTCTTTTTTTAAAAATATTTTTATTTATTTATTTGAGAGCAAGAGAGAGAGCATGATGGGGGGAGGGGCAGAGGGAGAGGGTGAAGCTGTCTCCCTGCTAATGATGTGGGGCTCAATCCCAGGACCCTGAGATTTTGACCAGAGCTGAAGGCAGACGCTTAACCAACTGAGCCTCCCAGGAACCCCAAGAGGGTAGTTTTCTGATTGTGGCACAGCAAGCTGAAGTCCAAACTGGACTGAACAGAAGGTACAGAAATCAGAGTTCGGGGCATGTGATGTGACTAGAATCTGTGGAGAACGATACAGAGGAAGAGCTTCAGGAAGTTATGGGTGGGTCCCTCATGAGTCCTTAGCCGAGGGCTTTACTGAGTGTGGGCAGGGTGAAACATGGAGGCTTAACAGAAAATGGCTGCTGCTGTCTTGACAGTGGAAGAGAATTATTGGATACTGAGCATTGCTGGAGAATACCAAGTTCTGGTCCAAGTAGAATGGGGAGATCTCCTTAACCCTGTTGACAACCCAGGGGTGCCTGGGTGGCTCAGTCAGTTAGGTGTATGCCTTCAGCTCAGTTCATGATCTCAGGGTCCCGAGAGTGAGTCCCCATCAGGGCTCCTTGCTCGGTGGGGAGTCTGCTTCTCCCTCTCCCTCTGCACCTCCCCTCACTAATATGTGCTCTCTCTCTCCAATAAATAAATAAATATCTTAAAAACAAAAAAAACACTGTTAATCACCCAGACATCGAAGCTGAGACACTTAGGCCATGCCTTAAGAGTAAAAACCACTATGTAGGTTAAGGCACACTTCAGACCTAACCTAACTGAGCCTAAAACCAAGGGTTCACAAGATCCACAAAGGAGGCTGAGGTGGGAAGTTGAGTTCTAACAAGTTGAAGGGGCTTGAGAACACCTCAGGCTTTTACAGACAGACTGAAACAAACATAACATGTACCATCCTTCTTCCCTTCCTTCCCATCCTTCCAAGCAAGGTCAAGATGACCAGATAATAACCAAACTACTCACTAGAGCAAAAATCAAAAGTCAAAACTCTTTAGAAGATAATAGAATCCAGAATATTCATGTATTTATAACATATCACTCACATTTTTTAGTATAATACAAAATCAGGAAGTCACCAGAAACCCAAAGAAATAGGAAAACATGACCAATAGTCAAGAAGAAATGGCAGTCAATAGCAACAATCTCTGAGTGGCCTAGATAATTGATCTTAGCATATTTTACAGCAGCTATAATAAGTATATTAAAGGAATTAAAGGCAACTATGATCTTAATGAAAAAAATAGATAAGGAATCTCAACAGAGAAATGGAAAATTAAAAGTGAAAATTCTAGAACAGAAAAGTAAGTAACTGGAATGAAAAATTCACAAATTAGCTTAACAGAACTTGGAGATGGCAAAAGAAGGAGTCAAATTACCCAATTTGAAAAAAAGGTGAAAAAAAGAAAGTTGAAGGAAAAGTAATGGAGCCTTAGGATATGTAGGACACTACAAAACAGTGTAAGATACATGTTACTCAAATGCCAAAAAGAGGCAAGAATGAGAATAGAACAGAAAAATATTTGAAGAAATAATGACCACAAATTTCTCAAATATTAGGGAAAATATCAATATATGGAACCAGAAAGATCAGCAAAACACAGGAAAGCTAAACACAAGGAAAGAAACACCCCAAAATGTTGTAATGCCATGGTTGAGAAGTCCTACTCCAAAACAAACACTTTAAAAAATAATTTTAAAAAAGAGAAATACCTAAGAGGGCAATTGAGGAAATTACATGGAATATTAGTGCTTAGTTAACTCAAAAGAGGGGATGGAAGGAGCCAGAAAGGTGCAAAATGGAAAGCAAATAATGGAATAGTATACTTAAACCCATTCATATCAATAATTACATTAAATATAAGTGGACTAAGTACTCCCCGATGGGGTAATTCTTTTTTTTTTTAATGCTAGCAAGAAAACTGGGTATTTATATGGAAAAAATGAACTTCAAACCCTTTCTCACTCTCATTAAAAATTTAAATTGGAGATGGATTATAGAGTTAAATCTAAAACTTAAAATTCATAAAGCTTCTAGAAGAAAATATAAGAGAAAATCCCCCTGCCTTTGTGTGGGTAAAGATTTCTTGGGTGGGGCACAAAAACCATGAACCATAAAAGAAAAAGATGTGTAGAAATGTATAATGATATACTTTTGAGGACTATTTGGCATTTTGTAATAAAGTTATACACACATCTACCCAATGTCACAGCAATTCCATCCCTACATGTTTACACAAGAGAAACGAAAACAAATAACACACACAAAAAAACCTCTACAAGGATCTTCATAGCAGTCTTATTCATAATAACCTCAAACTGGAAATAACCAAAATGGATAAACAAATTGCTGTTTACTCATATAACAGAAGAATTCTTGGCAATAAGAGGAATAAACTGACACATTTGGGGTCTGGAACCATAAACCTCCTGAAGGTGCTAGGTGCCCCATCGCGATCTTTTGACTGCAAATATCAACTCTTGACTCTCTTGGCCTTTATCTGGCCTGCCCAGTAGGGAGGCCAATCTGGGGTTGGCATCCATGGGAATCCTTACTGTCTATTGCAAGGTCTTAATGGAGGGGAAACCTATAGAGTATTGGGCCTACCAACCTGGCCCTAGACCAGCCATGGAAAAAGGGCACTGGCCCTGGCTAAGGGTCTATTTGAACATGGGTATTTTCTCTGTTTCCATAAGCTACTGCCCTTCCATGAGTCCTGGACTCCATTTCTGAAGCTCTTCCTAGAGAGTACAATCTTAGCTTCATTGAGAGTCCACCAAGAGTCCAATGTGAACTATGGACTTTTGGGTGATAATGGCATGTCACTGTGGTGTCTGCCACCATAATAAACATACCACTCTGGTGAGGAGGGTTGGTAGTGGGAGAGGTGGTAGCACGTGTAGGGGCAAGGGAGTATATGGGAAGTTGCTGTGCCTTCCTCTCAGTTTTGCTGTGAATTTAAAACTGCTCTAAAAAAAAAAAAAAAGAAATCTCATTTTGAAAGAAAAAAAACAGCTAATAACAAAATTTCCCAGATTTCTATCTCCTTAGTTGGAAATAATGCTCATTCTTAGTTTGGGTTGCTCAGTCTTCATTCTAAATTTTTTGAGAGGGTCTGCCATTGACAAATAGTGTCAAGTAGACCAACGGACTGTCTCCAGGATGCTGGGATCTTAAGAGGGGGAATTCTCATGGCTTGGGTCACATTGCACTAACATGGTGAGTTGTACTAACCATGTAGGTGGAGTAGCTGATGACACATTTCTCAGAAATTTCTAGAAGTCTCTAGAACCTAGAGGTTATTTGGCAGGCAAAGTGATAATGCCCCCTCTACCTGCTTTCAAATTTAAGGCTGAGATATATAAAATTTCACTTCTACAAACTTAATGCTTTTTAAAATTTTACTTTGTTTATGTACAAATCAAGAGTTTCAATAACAAAAGTGAGGTTAAGTCATTCTACTACTCATTGAGTGAAGAGATAGGGGTAATTATCACTTGACTTTAGAACATCAAATTAGTCACTATTTATAGGTTTTCGACCATCCTGAAACCTTGAGACACTTCATTTGGAATAAAGTAATTACATCAGCCTTGAGGCAGAAAGAACGGTTAGGACCTGCGTCCCGAGCACCAGTCACTTCACTGTGACCTTACCAACAGCCAGAGATTTTCCAGCTCCTCATTTATGAAGAGGACATACTGAGTGTTGTTACCATCAGGCCCTGAAACTACTTTGTGCCGAGCTCATAAAACAAACCTTCTCTGACAATAGTCAGGGAGCAAACCTTAAAAGGCAAGCAAATGTGGTCCTGACCTCTCTTCACATCCAAGTAAGAAGCCCTGGTTCCGCCGGTGAGAGGTGTATGTACAGACTCTTGGGGCTACAACCCTTGGCCTCCTGCTCTTCTCTCTCTGCTCCCGGCAGAGGGAACCACAGACCCTGCTGCCTTAAATGGAAGACAAGCACCGGCAGCAAGGGAGAGAGAAGGCATTTCCTTTTTGCTCCACTCTCCCCACTGCTCGCAGGCAGGGCACCATTCTCTATCCCTCACCCGCAAAGCTCCCAGGTCACAAACCAGAGGAGGGTTTCATTTATTTCCTCACATCTCCCCGCTCCCCTAGGGGCACAACCCGCAGACAGGGAGACTGTTCTTGAGGCCCCACAGTTAGCATGCCCTCCGTTGTGAGTCACAGACTTCTGGCCTCACCACAGCAGTTACTTCCCATATGAAAGTTCTAGAAGTAAGCAGTCTCAGGGTTGCCCAGGCTCATCACCTCAGTCCATGGCCCTGATCTTCAGACTTGTCGCTTCTTGGGATCAACATGGAAGCTGTGGGGCCCCACATTGTAGACAGAACATCTGACCACAGAAAAAGAGCCTTTCTCCTTTGTCTTTTGTTTATCAGGGAGGACCCCCCCCCCAGACATCTCCTGGGGTCCCACCAGCTGGGACTGGTTTACAAGCTGTGGCCTCTGTGGTAGGTGTGGGAGAAGGCGGGAGGGTGAGCCGACAGAAGGGGCAAGCACAACACTGGGTCCTGTTCCCCTCTAGTCTCTCCCCAGGACAGTTTCTGACCCCGCTTTTCACCTTTACCTAAATTTGTTCATATATTTGCTCAAACATAAAAGTAATTTATCCTTGTTGTTGAAGTAATAAAAGGTATTTTAAACAGGAAAATGCGATCCGAGAGGCGATTCTTGTTAACATTTTGGTACATTCTCATCCTGCTTATTTCTGTAGAGTTTCTCCATCTGTAATGAGGGGGGAAGAGTGGCATTTAAAAACATCACTAGGGGCACCTGGGTGGTTCAGTTGGTTAAGCATACAACTCTTGGTTTCAGCTCAGGTCCTGATCTCAGGGGTTGCGGGATCAAGCCCCGGCATTGGGCTCAGAACTGGGCATCTGCTTGGATATTCTCTCCATCTGCCCTTCGCCCACTCATGCTCTCTCTCAAATAAATAAATTTTAAAAAAATAAAATAAAATCTTCATGGCAGCTGCTGCAAACTTTCAAGAGAATGCTGTAATTTATCTTGAAGGAAGGTGATTTCTTTTTATCTGGGAAACGTCTCGAATGGGCTTCCTTAAGAGGGAAACATTAAGTGGCACTTACCTCCACCCTACCTGCCACACAGTCTAAAAGGCAACAGTAAAACATAACAAGGACTAAATTGAGAGACATTTTTTTAAATTATTAGTTGATGACCTAAGACAGGGGTGAGGCCTTGCAGCTGGGGAGAAAGGGCCAGATGTGTGGAGAGGGTGAGGCCCGTGGTGACATAGTACCACAGACTGCGTGGCTTATAAACAGAAAGTATTTGTCATGGTTGTGGAAGCTGCAAGTCCGAGACAGGGCAGCAGCACAGTCGGGCTCTGTGGGGTCCCCCTTCCCGGTTACAGATGACAAATTTGTTGCAATCTCTTATGGTGGAAAAAGGGAGGCCAACTCTCTGAACTCTTCTTATAAGGGCACTAATCCCATTCGTGAAGACTCTACCCTCTTTTTTTTTTTTTTTTAAAGATTTTATTTATTTATTTGTCAGAGAGAGTGGGCACAGGCAGACAGAGTGGCAGGCAGGGACAGAGGGAGAAGCAGGCTCCCTGTCGAGCAAGGAGCCCGGGACTCGATCCCAGGATGCTAGGATCATGACCTGAGCCGAAGGCAGCCGCTTAACCAACTGAGCCACCCAGGTGTCCCAAGACTCTACCCTCTTGACCCAATTACCCTCCAAAGGCCCCACCTCCTAATACCATCACAATGGGGATTAGATTTCAATGTAAGAAATCTGGAGGGACACAAACATTCCGTCCATAACAGGGGGCTATAGATGATGGGAAATTTTTCTTGAGGAGAGATGTTTTAATGACCTATGCATAACAAACCACTGCATAGCTTGATAGCTTAAAGCAAAATTTAGGATTTCTCATGGTTCTGTGGGTTGAGGGGGACAGGTGGGAGGCTCTCATTTAAGGTCTTAAACAGTTGGGGTTGGAGTTGTCTGAAGGCTCAACTCCAAAATGAGTTCTTTACTCACATGTCCAGTGCTTCGGCTGGCTTGACAGGAGCCTGGCAGCTGGCCGGCATCACTTCTCTCGCCACCTGGCCTTGCAAGGGCCTAGCTTAGTTTTGCTTCGTATGCGGGCTCAGCATAGCGGGACTGCTTATGGAAGCACCCATTCCAGAAGACCAAGGCAAAGCTGTAAGGCTTCTCTTAATCTAGTCTCAGAGGACATGCAGCATCTCTTCTGTTACACTGAGTTGGCCTACAATTTCTCCTCTAACCAGCCATAGTGTGACAAATTCTGAATTACTATTTTAGATGTCCAAATGAAGCTTTTCATCAACAACACAGAAAACAACTAATCATTCCATAGCATTTACTCTGTGCCAACAACCCTATGAGGTAGGTCATTTCATCTTTTTTGTAGGTAAAGAAACCGAGGCACAAAGCTAGTAATCAGAGGAGTCTTAACTCAAACCCGAGCAAGGCTCAGCCTTCCTGAAGAAAGAGAATCCATTTTAGTGTTTCTGGCACTGGGGTCTGAAACTGCAAATTAATATATTCCCCATGATAAATGACTCGAGGGTTGCAACAGACATTTTACTGTATTCTTTTCTGCTGGGTAACTGATGCCCCTTCACTGAAATTTTAAGAAACAAGCAGAAGCCTGTGGCACACAGACCCAGGTCCTATTTGGAAGTACGTCCCTGGTCTTGGCCCTTGCCACCTTCTGGAAACCTGAAATCAACATCCCTGCCTCCTACATGGCCCAAGGCATTTCCGTAAGCAAACACCTGACATATGTACCGAGGACACACATTTATTTTGAAATGCCTGTGCAGCAAGCTTCCTGTGGGGTTTTCTCTTGCTGGGGCCTGGCTACAGGAACCTATCAGGCTGCTGGCGCAGCACTGGTCCCTGGCTCAACTGGCCACTGCCCACTGGCATCTTACCCAGCAGCCTGCGAGACTTCCCAAGATGACTGGTGGTCACGTATTTCCTTAAGTCCTTTGGAGACTATAGCCTGGCACCTCCAAACTCCTCTCACCCTTGAGTCAGGTGTAATCCTGACTTAATTCTGCATTTCCACAGAGGAATGTTCTCTAACCAAACTCGATGTTTGCAAGGGAGGAATGGTGTAGCTGGACCTGAAACTTTCTAGTCCTGGCTTGACAATGACCTTGGACAACTTACATGCCTTCATATCAAAGAACAACAGTTCCCAAATCTTTTCTTGGCAAATCTTTTTCTTGGCCCTCAATGAACCATCATCCATGACTCTGCACTCACTGAATTATAACTTGGTTTCTCCATTTTATTAATCAAACAAAATTAACCCCCAATTAAGTTTCTGTTTATTATAAGCTGATCATGGCTACTGTCCTAGCTTTAAGTTCTAGCCAGTGGAAATACTTTCCTTAACTTGGGCAACCTTATCTTAGGTAAGCATATGGATTCCTCTCAACTTTTGGAATTTTGAAAATTGTGTAGACTCTCTTAACTACTACCCCTGGCTGTGTTGACCATATCCAGGACTCAAAGACTAAGTCCAAGTTTTGTGCCTCCATCACTTACCTTCAACACAAAGTGATGGTATCTACCCTTGTTGGGCCCTTCCTTGTCCTTACAAGACCCATGAGATGGCCCTTCCCTTGGGCACAGATTTTGTCAAGGGATTGCCCACTCAAATCTCCCCTTGGCTTTCAGGGTCTTGCTAACATCCATTTCCTTCCAACACCATCAACATGTGCCATCTATTCTGATGGAATCCTTGAGGGTTTACTCCCATGTTAACCCCTGGGACAAACAAGGAGCTGATAGAGAGTGTGAGGGGAATCCCAATTAGAGTTAGTCTTCAGCTCACACAAAATCTAGAGAAGTTGGCTTAATGTAAAGATTAATTCCCTGTGGATTAAAGGATGGAACCCCAAGGATGGCAAGATGGACCTGCCACATACTCACCCTCCCCCTCACTGAAATCTGGTCCCTTTCTAACTCCCCTTTCTCCCCCTCCATCCTGCAACAACTGTCTACCAGACCGCAAGAGAGAAGGGTTTTGTCCCCAACCTAATGCTCTGAAATACTATTGTTAAAAATAGCTCAGCTCTGCCTGCTCTGCATTGGGTGAGTTGCTGGAACATGATAATGCCCAGCACATTTAGGGTGGAGGCAGGGAAAGATTAACAGGGGTAAAAGGGTAGCCAGCTCAGGGAAGGGATCCAAACACCAGCTCCAGGGGCGATTGGGCGGCTCAGTTGTTAAGTGTCTGCCTTCAGCTCAGGTCAGTATCAGCTCAGGTCAGGATCAAGCCCCATGTTGGGCTCCCTGCTCAGCAGGAAGTCTGCTTCTCCCTCTCCCACTCCCCTTGCTTATGTTCCCTCTCTCACTGTGTCTCTGTCAAATAAATAAATAAAATCTAAACAAAACAAAACAAGACAAAACACCAGCTCCAAGTGAGCCAGACATCTTCTGAGCCACTCAGGGCAGACGCAGAACTGCAGATCCCTGAGCTTCCTCTCCCTTTTATACACTAGGTGTGGCAGATTCTGCTAAAATACCCCATCCTATACAACACATCCTGCCTGCCACCACATGACTCACACTATTCCCTGTGAGAATACACTGCCCCCACTCACTACTGGTGCTGGACTTAGCATGGGATTTGCTCTGGTCAGTGGTTATGTGTATATATATGTATATATATATGCGCCAATGTGTTTTGCCTGCTCGTTTTCCTTCCTTCTATAGGAATGGCATGTTCCAGATAGCGTGCCCTACAGTGGAGATCCCAAGATGAGATAGAAGAAGCAGAAAGCCAATCTGTTAGAAGCTAATGTGCTAGGAGTCACAAACTCAATGCTATGGGCAAGCAAAGCAAATGAGTGAGGCACAGTGTGCAAGGCCATGGGGATGGTGGGGCTGTGGCAGGCGGGAGAGAACTGGTCTAAGGTTAGCCTCCAGCATTAAACTATGCTATGAGTTAAAATGAAAAATACTGTTTGGTTAAACAGCAGGAGGCCAAGATTTTAATAATACAGCTGGCTGTTATTTACTACTAAAAGTTTAGACTATTAAGAAACATGTAGTTAAAAACAAAAAACATAATGACCCAGCTTCTTGTTTTTCATAATCATTTAACTTTTTAGAGATCTTTTAGGTACCAATTTCTAGTTGAAAAGAAACAATCTTCTGAAATTTAGCAATTATTCAAATTTTAGTTGATTTTTGTTTTAAAGAGAATTTTTTGTTTTAAACATTCTCTCTTAAGAAATTCTTTGACTTAGCTTCCCCAACATCAATATAATATTCTACAAAACCAGTCTAGTCATACCACAAAAATAACCACCATCTGTCTTAAAGAAAGTGACTCCTATATGAATAGGGATTAGCAATGGCATAGCTTGATTCCACAGACTATTTCATTTAATTGATTTTACTGTAACTGATTATCAGGTCTGAGACCAGGAAAAGGGAAATAACCATCTTATAGAGAATCACACATTAAAATAGTTCTAGTTGGGGCCACGTGGGTGGCTCAGTCAGTTGCACATCCAACTCTTGACTTCAGTTCAGGTCATGATCTCAGGGTGGTGAGATCAAGCCCCGAGTCAGGCTCTGAGCTCAGTGGGGAGTCTATGCTTAAGATTCTCTCTCCCTCGCCCTCTGCCCCTCCCCTGACTATCTCTCTCTCTCTCCCAAATAAATGTATCTTTAGAAAAATAAAATCGGTCTGAATGAAATTAAGCATTTCTTACAGAATTATAATTATTTGAGTATTACTAGAGCTAACTACATATTTTTAAGTTTATATTTTCTGCCAATGGATTTGATCTTTTGCCTACCTGTCATCCAGAAAAAAGGAATCACTTGTCCCATATCAGCCACAATGGGAAATGGCACAACCCCAAGAATATAGAGCAAGGAGTCTTCTTTGACCCACTGGCAGGTCAGAGGTGACCTCCATCACCACTGCTAGGAAGAAATGTGCTTCTACATGACATGGAATTCTGTTATGATTTTTTACCACATATGAAGGCTTTCCTCTTGATGTGAAACTAGTAACAATAGCAGCAGCATGTTTTTTCCCTCTTTATTCTCAAATTGACTGTTAATGAGCACACACATGGATCAGATTAATAACAACACCCATAATATCCCAGCCGTTGAGTTCTCTCCTTTCTTTTTTGTCTTCAGAGTCCTTTCCAAAAGGAAACATGCTGCCTGGCATTCTATATTATTCCCAATTTTCAAGTGGAAAAATGAGACAGATGTAGTGACATAAAAACACTAGGAATTATATTTTTTAAAAACAAGACAATAATTCAGATCTTCTTGTTTTAATTCTTCTCTACATTACCACAGTAAAATATTTATCAAAGTCTAAGAGATTACTGATATGCAATGACAACCAATGACTTTACATTAATGGATCTATCAAATAATAAACTCATCAGTGAAGTAACCAGAAAAAAGTTCCAATGTAAAGGGTGATTCATTATTTATACAGTATTGAAACAACCATAACATTTAAACACCAGAAAGTCCTAAGTAGTATTAAATAGTAATTCATAACCGTGAAATGCCGTAACATGTTGAAGTACCTTCTGAATGACCAAAATGGATGAAATTTTTCTCAGTGTAACTTTAGTTTTTTACACAGAACTATGTATTTTTAAAAACTGGTAATCCATGTAAGATATATGCAAAACCTTTATCTGACTAGACTGTTCAGCGAATAGGACTCCACATTGCTTTGTTGTCATGGACTAATGAGCTTATAATTCAATGAAATACTTTTAACAAGTTCTAGTTTCTAGAATGACATGTTCAAATAGTTTGGTCCTATTAGTTTTATTAACAAAAATCTCCGATTCCTTTATAAGATGTTTAATCCCTCTCACTATCTCCTTTAAAGGGCCTGACTTGATTTTTTTATCTAAACAAATCACAAGTGTAACCCTCCAGTCCCCAGTCCATGGGCACTTCATGAGTCTTGGTTCAGCATAAATCAACCCAGTGACCTTCCCATGAGTTTTCCACTGGAGATTTTAAAGTAATTTTAATACTTTCCACAGGGTACCCAGATTTTCTCTAGGCTTTTGTCAAATTAATAATGGCATGTGGTATTCCTCAGCATAACCTGCCAAAATGTGATAATTTCCTTGGAAGAAAAGCCATGAGCTGCAATCACACGTCTGAGCTGACAGACATCCAAATGGATCCTATATAAAAAGAAAAGGTTTGTGTCTTCTGGAATATGGATGTCCACTTTTAATAAATTCAAACAGATCCCAACATAAACATCTTCAAACTTGATGGGTTTTACATGACTCATCATTTCATAGATTTTTGGCACCAAATCTCTGGACATTATATAACCCAACCCACTGCAGTAGGGAGGAAACACCTTAAAGGGATACTCCTGGTATGAAATATGGGCTTTCTGGTAAAATCCTCTATAGGAATAGTTATCAATTAGAGGATAACCTGTGAAAAACTTCTCTGAATGGTTTACATTTAAAAGGTACTTCACTAAGTTGCCAGTATTGATGAAAACATCAGTGTCTGTCTTCATGATATACTTGGCATTGGGGCAAAATTCAGTTACCCACCTGAATGCCATAATTGTTTTCAAGGTCAGATTATTATACGTGTCTAAAAAATCCTGTCGTATTATGTCACCGTAAAGAAGGTGTTCATCCTCTAAGGACAATGCTAACATTTTGTCTTCCTTTTCAGCCTGTTGGCCTAGTAAGAAAAAGGTAAGAACCTCATATCCCCACCAAGACTTTTTTTCACCCCAAGTAACTCTAATGGCCTGTCTGGCTTTCACATCTGAAGGGTGTGAGGTCACCAGGATGACAAGAAATGGGTTTTGATGAGAGCAGTTTGAATGCTCTCTAAGCGTGAAGCGAAAGTCTTGTCTGTAAATGGGCTCATACTCATAGAAGTACATCCAGTTTACCCGTTCTATCACGTTGTAGTGGGGCAGGCTGAGGTACCACATCACAAGGAAACTTAGCAGTGACAACAGCAGGAGGCTCCATTTGAGGGATCTCAGGGACATCCTACTTGGAAGGGTGGTCAAAAGAGCCAGGGCCATCCACAGCAGCTCAGAAGCACACAAGCCTCAGGTTCTGGAAGATTATCAAAAACCTGATTAGTTAAAAGTTCCCAAGCAAAACCAAGAATCCTGATCCAAGCCTACTTAATTTCATTTAACTATAAGCAAACGGATACCAACAACCAAGAGTGCATTTTAGCTTTTTACATCAAGATCAAGGTTAAAAACATATTCTTCATGACTTTGGGAAAAATAATACTTTTTGTTTGATTTAAATAACTGGTGAAATACAATTTTGTCCTGGATGTCCAGAGGGACAGCGAGAGATGAGTAATTAGGGTTAAAAAATAAACCTGCAATGAAAAAAATAAAATGAGACAAAAAACCCCAAGACAAAAAGCTGCATTTTTTTCTTCATTGGTATGGAAAAGACATAAAGAAATTAATGCAAGGAGATGTTACCAGCAATATGTCCCCATAAACCAAGGGTCTTTCTCAGCTGTGTGATCTGATGTGGATTCTAGCAAATATGGAATAAGGAAAACCCAGTAGCTACAATTATTCACGTGAGATTGGAGGAAAGCAGAGACCCCTCACCTGAGAGGCAAATCTTCTAAATACAAACAGGATAACCGTTTTCAGAGTTTTTAAATGCTCAAGACTGTGACAGAGCTTTTACTTGCCCAAACACATCCCAGTACCCTTTTTACCATGTTGGCTGAACTCAGTGCTCAGTCTGGATAGCAAGTGCTTAAATTAAAGGCGGGTCCCTAGTACTGATTGTTCCCCATTCTAATCTATTCAGAAACTCTGTGCCAGATCAGAATCATGGGATGGAATTTCCAAGAACATGTTTTTTACACAGACCCCAGCTGAGATGAGAACAGAGGTAGGGGACACAGAGTACACAGCCTGCAGTGACAGTGTGGCGTCAGCTCTGTGCTAGATCCCAAGGATGTGGCTGGTTTACAATTCAGGATCCCGCAGGGCTTTCCTGGTACCATGGTCTAAAGACAAACATACACTAAGTGTTTCTTAGATCTTCCCCATTCACAGACTACATCAGGCACTAAGAAGATGAGAGGAAGGAGACAAGAGAAGAAGACAAACCCGAGGCAACGGGAAAACATGGCAGACTGTTTATATCAAACACTAAGGGACATCAGAAGAAGAGACAGATCAACAAAATGGGGGGCAGGCTGAGAGGTTCTGATGGTGTCTCTTTACCCACAATCATCTGGGGGTAGGGCCCTGGGGCGTCAGAATTTGTTGGCAGGGCGTATATTAATGTCATCATATGGGAAGGCTAGCCTCCCAAGGGTTCTACTATGGGTCAGTCTTAGGTCTCTGGACACACAGCTCTTCTGCCTCTTAATACGATGAAGATGGCAAGATCTCAAGACTCCTTGTCCTCTCTGGCCATATCGTACCTGCTCTGACTAGTTCTGGTCACAGTAATCTTTCCTTTCTCTAGTGCTTTCTATACTTTAAGACACACAATACGATGGAATGTTCTGGCAAACTCTCCAGTTTCATGTACACGTGTCTTGCCTCTCCATTTATATTCTATGACCTTGGTGGCAAAGTTTTTCTCACAATCATCAAAGTGCAAGACACAGACCTAAAGCAGGAGTGCAAGGAACATAGACTTGTCTGTTATGCTCTTTCTAGCTGTAATAAGGATAAAAGATAGGTCTGTCAACCCCACTCCAACTCCCCCCCCTTACTAGCCTTACACAGCCAGCTCCTGGAAAAATGTGAAACATAAGAGACCCACAGGAAGGATTACAGAAGTAATTAACCTCTTCTTACATTTTCTCCTCATTGGGCTACTAGACACTGCTCAATTTATACCTTGGCCAACGAAAGCTTGTACATTTATTACAACAGTTGTCAGGTGTAGTTTTACGCCTCACTCTAAAAATCAACCATTATAATAAACTTCAGTCCAAGAGAAGGAAAGTATCCTGTGTGAGGAGCAGCATTTACAATTGCATCGAAGCAAGGAAGGCCCCGTTACTTTTCAATAATGGGAAGAACTCAAAACAGCAAATCTTATTACAGAAGTTATGTTATGTGCGTTCTTTAAGCCATGGTTTCCAAGAGTGAAAATGTGCCTGTGGTTCTGAGGTCTACTGCTTGTGGGCCCGCAAAAAAAATAAAGCAGCAGCAAAGATAAGAAGAACTCCTCTCCAGCTCAAAAAAGGGGAAAGGACTTTCGAAGACCGGCCAGACAGACTTTAAACAGGTGGGTCTAAAGGCAGAGACCACGGTCCACACCACAGAGACCACGGTCCACACCACAGCTCTGACCTTCAGCAGGGTAAACGGGTATGTTATCTTTCAGAGCCCCAGTTTCCAAATCTCTGCACTGAAGATGTCAGGACAGTGTAAATGGGGAATGACGTGTACAAAACAAAACATGTAGCTGGCCATTAAGTGTTCAGTAAATAGATTCTGTCATCACCAGCTGTGTTCCTTCCTGGGGAACTATTCTTTCCCATCTGTGTTCTCTAAATTGATTTTTATTATCAAAGGAGTTATCCTAAGAAAAAAATAATAATCTTTATGAATTCTTACTACTTAAAGAAAAATAGGTTCCATAGCCATAAATATATTTCTATTTCTTGCCATCTTGATTTATTTCTTCTGCATAAAAGACTTTCAATTTCACCAACTGAACAGTCAGTAGTATGTAGGAGTCACAAATAATGCTTGAAATTTCTGTAAGATAGAGAAGAAACTTAACAGCATTTACTTATGGGTTAGGGGATCAGACGTCAAAGAAGGGAAAGAAGCAAGTCCACCTCCTCCGGTCTCTTTCTGAACTAGAAACAGATACTAAAATAAAAAGTTAAAAAAGTTATCACTAGTCCACAGAATTCAGAGAGTTCATGGCTTCATCATGGAAGAAGAGCACTTGGTATTCAAGGCTTAAAACATACATCTAAGTTCTCATGTCACCAGGTGTCTTCAGTCACCCTACCACAGTTTCACTTTGCTGAATAAGAACGCGGGGGTCACTAAAATAAGTGAAACACAAAACTTCTAAGACACACTGTGCCGGTGTCCTCTCTTTCATCTTCTGTTCCACACATGCATTCACAGCAGGCAATCCTGGCGTGGGACTGCGGACTACTACCTCCCAACCAACGCTTCCCCTTTGAATTTCCATCTCTATTCACAAATACCACAGGCACATTGATAAACTGTGAGAAGAGGAAACAGTGAGGCAAATCTCACTTGCCACCATGATTCAGTATGTTCCTGTTTTGGTTTTCACTAGTCAAGTTTGGAAACCAGAGCAAGACATGAAAAACAGGGAGGCACTGACATATAAAAAATGTTCCCAATGGATGAAAGACTCAAGTAGGAGAAAAATACACCTTTCAAAGTACTAAATGAAAATATGGATGGATATTTTAATAGTTTTGAAGTGGGGAAGACCTTTCAATTACTCAACCGTAAGAAATAATACAGTTTCAAAAATTTCTTGCACGAGATTGAAAAGCAAAAAAATAAAACAAAAAACTGAAAAAATAAACAACAATAAAAAACACAAGCAAGGTTGAAAGATAAAAAGCAAACTAGGAAAAAAACACCTGAAGTTTTATGATAAATATTTGTAAGCCCCCCAAAAATTAAGAACAAGACGAATACTACAAGAGAATTAATGGCCAAAAGAGAAATTCTCAAGAGAACTACAAATGATCAATAAAGTAAGAAAAGATACTTAAACTCACAAGTAAGCAGACATATGGACAAAAACCACAAACCAGCAAACTCAAGGGGAAAAAAATGAGGATACTCAGTATGTGTGAGAGGGAAATGCACTCTGGAGGGAAATTTGAAAACAAGTATCAAACTTTTAAACCTGCATACCCTTTGACCAAGCAATACCACTGCCAGCAATTTATTCTAAAGAAATAAGCAGGCAACTGTGTGTCATTTAAAATATGAAAAAAAATGGATTTAAATGCCTCCTAATAGAGAACTGGTTAAACAAATTATGGTACATCCATACAAGAGCACATATTTATTCATTATATACAACAAAACTTACCTATATTCCCTTGATATATTACCAAATGAAAAATGCAGTTGCAAAACTGCTTATGTGCTGTGAGTCCTTTTGAAAAATGAAAAGATAATTATAAACCCATAGAGTCACATATGCTGAGGAAGATTTCTAGAAGGATATGTACCAGTACGTCAATGTTTCTATTCTGTGGGATTTCTTGAAGATTTCTTCTTTCTTTTGTTTTTCTTTTTGTATCATTTGGATTGTCCATGCTATTTATGTATTATTTTTGTAAATACATAAAAATAAAGCCAAAAAATTTAATTATATGTTTGCATATGTTCCACTGAGCGGTAGTAACCCTAACCTAACAGTCAGGATTCTGAGTTTCATCAGACCATTGATGAAATGGTACAAGTGACCATGTACAATTCAGGATATTTCTATTAGGTATAATTCTCTCTGATTTTAGTGACTATTATCTCAACATAGTAAGGAATGATTTTTAAAATACACTCAATATATAGTAATTCTAATATAAATTTAACAGGATTTACATTAGCTAATAATAGTAGTACTTTATCTACATGTATATACACACACAGAAAAATACAAAAAAAATTTTTTTTTGTAAAGATTTTTATTTATTTATTTGACAGACAGAGATCACAAGTAGGCAGAGAGAGAGGAAGGGAAGCAAGCTCCCTGCCAAGCAGAGAGCCCGATGTGGGGCTCGATCCCAGAACCCTGAGATCATGACCCAAGCCGAAGGCAGAGGCTTTAACCCACTGAGCCACCCAGGCGCCCCAGATAAATACAAAAATTTATGAAGTGTTCACAACAAATATTATTAGCTTCTCCCCAATAACTCTATATGGCTGGCTAGCTGGTTTTACTGTACCTATTTTATAGATGAATTTTAGAGATTTCAAGTGAATTGAAGATGAAATAAAGACACTTTCAAATAGATGTGGACTTATAAAGTCCATAAACTAGCTGAAAAGTACCAAAGGAATATATTTTAGTATGTAGAAAAATGAACTCAGGAGGAAGGAATGGCATGAAAGAAACAAGTGGAAGCAAGGAGATAATTAAAAGATAGTAAAAACACAGAGAGTAAAACAAAAAGAGAGGGAGAAGAAGAACAAAAATAATTTTTTTAATGTGAAAAAGTGAAAGTAAAATACCATGTAAAAATGACATGGTTGCTGTAAAAACATTTTCACAAAATTAAAACATGTTAATATTCTTATCTAATTGAGGAGGAACAAGGAGAGAGTGATAAACTTTAAGAATGTGCAAAAAAAATTCATTTAAGAATGTACATTAACCTTTAGAAGGAGCACTCAATTAATAGGTATGGACTATATATCTTCCATACAGACTGAGAAATAAACAAAGCAAGCTATCAAATTGGTAGAGGGTAGGATAAGAGAAAAAAAAGCAGAGAAAATGCATAGCAAATAGAAAACACAAAAGATGTCGGAAATAAATATAAATGGAAGCCTCTGGCTAGCTTAGCTGGTTGAGCCTCTGACTCTTGCTTTCAGCTCAGGTCATGATTTTAGGGTTGTGAGATTGAGCCCTATGTCAGGCTCTGTCCTGGGCATGGAGCCTGCTTGAGAGTCTCTCTCCCTCTCCCTCTGCCCCCACTCCACTCCCACTCTTAAAGAGTAAAACAAAAAATTTTTAAAAATAAAAAAAGAAGTAAATATAAATGTACTGTCAGAGTAAATATAAACTCACCTACTAAAAGACAAGAGATTCTCAAACTGGCTTAAAATTCTGCCATTATACTGCTTATAAGACACGTGCCTAAAACAAAACAACACAAAAGTTTTAATATTAGTAAATAAGAAAACATATCAGGAAAATGCCAATCAGAAGCCTGCTGCAATTAAATACTGATGTCACATATTTTAAATGAACAGTATTTAAAAGGGACAATAAGATTCTGCTACTAATAAAAGGAGCCATCTAAGAAGATAATGTAACAATCATGAAGCTATATAAACATAAAAACATAGCCTCAGAAATATATAAAGCAAACTCTGAAATGTATGAGTACAAATGGAAAAATCTATAATCCTAATGGTAGGTTTTTAACAAATCCCTCTAAATTACTAATACATCAGCAGGCCAAAAATAAGGATATGCATGTTTCAAAGAGTATTAACAAATTTGGTTTAATAGAATAGTAATATTCCTTTCAAAATCACATGACACATTTATTAAAAAATTGATCATGTTAGGTTATATAAGCCATTTCAAGAATTTTTTTTTAAAGATTTTATTTATTTGACAGAGAGAGATCACAAGTAGGCAGAGAGGCAGGCAGAGAGAGGAGGAAGCAGGCTCCCCGCTGAGCAGAGAGCCCAACGAGGGGCTCGATCCCAGGACCCTGGATCATGACCTGAGCCGAAGGCAGAGGCTTTAACCCACTGAGCCACCCAGGCGCCCCTCAAGAATTTTTTTAAAACTCAATTTAACAGGAGCGTCTGGCTAGCTCATTAATAGAGCATGCAACTCTTGATCTCAGGGTTGGGAATTCAAGACCCACATTGGGTGTAGAGACTACTTAAAGAAAACAAAAACAAACCTCAATTTAACAGAGGCCACATTATTTGACCACAATATAATTATAACAAAAACATAACTTGAAAAACACATAAATAAAAAAAACTTGTTTGGAAACTCAACATCCTTACAAATTTCTATATAATCCATAAAGTTAAAGAAAATACCATATTGGAAAGTATACAATATGTGCAACTGAATAAAATCAATTTACTACATTTCAGTGAGGCACTATTACATCAGCCCCTTAATTGAAAACTCTTGGTTTGGGGCAAGGTGTGAGAGAGAAAACGAGAATTTTTTTTCTGTTTTAAAGAATGATCTATAGGGGCGCCTGGGTGGCTCAGTGGGTTAAAGCCTCTGCCTTTGGCTCAGGTCATGATCCCGGGGTCCTGGGATTGAGCCCCATGTCAGGCTTTCTGGTCCGCGGAGAGCCTGCTTCCTCCTCTCTCTGCCTGCCTCTCTGCCTACTTGTGATCTCTATCTGTCAAATAAATAAATAAAATCTTAAAAAAAAATAAAGATCTATAGTTCGGGGGAGACAAATAGCTCCAACTGAAGAGGGAAAACTCATTATAGAAAAACACCAATTGTAAATGTAGGTAGAATGCCAGAATAAGAAAACTATCATTTTGCAACTTCTCATGAAATTACTGATTCAGGCAATGATTATTAATCAGTGTTTTAAACATCAAAGGAAAAATTAATAAGGAACTGGACATCTATATGTTACCAGAGTAACACCACAAAGATACCCTTTTACTTGTAAGGACAGAAACAATATAAACCTTACATTGGAAGAATTAGAGTGCTAATAATCAATGTTAGCATTATAAATGGTGGAACAAGTATATACTATTTATCTCATAATGAGAAACAGTGTGAAATAACAATATTATTTCTGATGAATCCTAGCCAAAAATGTTAACTGGAGTCTAGTCAAAATGTACACAAAATACAGACAATAGAAGAACAAGCTAAGGAATACCACAGGCAACATTCAAAGAAATCCAAGAGCTGGGATTGTCAGCGAGCATGGTGTCTGTAGCTAGTTAGTACCACAAAAAAAAGAGACAGCTGTAGATTAACAAAGATTTAAGGACACACACATTGCAATGTATGGTCCTGGACTGGATCCTGTAGAAATCTGAATACAACCTAAGTATTAGGTGATGCCAGGAGAATTATTAATCTATTCCAGTGCAATATGTTAACAGGCTACAAAAGAAAATGTTCCTGGGTAAATAAATGTGGTATATCTACACATTAGAATACTATTCAGCTACAAAAAGAAACAAAGTACTGATGATACAAGCTGTAACATACCCATTTTAAGAATTCAGAACATGGGGGCAACTGGGTGGCTCAGCTGGTTGAGTATCTGACTCTTGATTTCAGCTCAGGTCCTGATCTCAGGGTTGTGGGATCAAGCCCTGCTTTGGGCTCCATGCTCAGAATGAAGTCTGACTGGGATTCTCTCTCTCTCTGGTTTTGCCCCTCTCCCTGCTTATACTCTCTCTTTCAAAATAAATAAATAAATAAAATCTAAACAAACAAACTCAGAACATGGATGAACCTAAAAACATTAAGCTAAGTAAAAGAAGCTTGAAACAAAAAACTATATATATATGACTCTATTAATGTGAAATATCCAGAAAAGACAAACCATAGATAGTAGGTTACTGACTGCCTGGTGGTGGCATAAGAAAATGGCTGTAAACGGAGATAGAGAATCAGTTGTGGGTAATGGAAATATTTTAAAGTTTGACTGGGTGATGGTTGCAGAACTCTGTACATTTAGTAAAAACCACTGAATTATACAATTAAAATGTTTTATGGTATATATACCTTAATGAAGCTATTAAAAATAAAAATTTATAAACTTTTCCTATTTCTAGGAGAATAAATTTAAGAGGAAGAAGTCAAGATATCTGTATTTACTTTAAAATATTTCAGTAATAAAAACTAAAAGGAGTTAAGAAAACAAATTCCCTCTCCCATTCATTTATGGTGGAACAGGAAACGGTAACACCTCTCAGGAGGGCAATTTGGACACACCTACACAGCTTACAAATACATTTACTCTTTTTTCAGTAATTTTGATCCTGGAATTTATTTTAGGCATAGCCATATATATACATAGCCATATATCTATATCTATACACACACACACATATATATATACACACACATACATACATTTTATTGTCATTAGCTACATTATAACAGCAAATGATTAGAAATGACCCAAGGGGTCATTAATAAGGGATTACTTACATAAACAATGGAATACTATGCAGATGTTTAAAAAAAGAATGAAGATATTTTCTAAGTATTGACATGAAAGATTTTTAGAATATATTAAGTGGAGAAGGAAGATACAGAACAATGTTTATAATATGCTAACTTTTGGTTAAAAGGAAAAGAAAAGAGGCACCTGGGTGTCTCAGTCTGTTAAGCATCTGACTCTAGATTTTGGCCCAGGTCATGATTTCAGGGTTGTGAGATCTGCCTGTGATTCTCTCCCCCTCCCTCTTCCTCTCTCTCTCAAATAAATAAATCTTAAAAAAAAAAGTAAGGAAAAATATGTATATTTGTATGTGTATGAGAAAAACAATGGAAAGACACATACAAATATACATATTTTTCCTTACTTTTTTTTTTAAGATTTTATTTACTGGGGCACCTGGGTGTCTCAGGGGGTAAAGCCTCTGCCTTCAGCTTGGGTCATGATCTCAGGGTCCTGGGATCGAGCCCCGCATAGGGCTCTCTGCTCGGTGGGCCTGCATCCTCCTCTCTCTCTCTGCCTGCCTCTCTACCTACTTGTGATCTCTGTCAAATGAATAGATAAAATCTTAAAAAATAATTTTATTTATTTATTTGAGATAGAGTAAGAGAGAGAAAGTGAGCACACAAACGGGGGGCGGGGGGAGTGTGGGTAGAAGAGGCAGATGGAGAGGAAGAAGCAGACTCCCCACTAAGCAAGGAGGCCAATGCAGGGCTTCATCACAGGACCCTGGGCTCATGACCTGAGCCAAAAGCAGACACTTAACTGACTGAGCCACCCAGGCTCCCTGAGAGTATCCCTTTCTTATATTACTTGGTAATATTACTTTGTAAGTTATATGGTTTTTACATTAATTTGATTCTTAAAACACCTGAATACATTAAAATTCAAAACAATGAAAATAAGGGCACCTGGGTGGTTCAGTCATTGATCATCTGCCTTCGGCTTAGATCATGATCCCAGAGTCCAGGGATCAAGCCCCACGTCAGGCTTTGCTCAGTGGGAAGCCTGCTTCTCCCTCTCCCACTCCCCCTGCTTGTGTTCCTTCTCTCAGTGTGTCTCTCTATGTCAAAAATAAATAAAAATCTAAAAAATAAAAAATTTCCCTCCCCATTTTAAAGTGTTACATATAAAAATACACTGGATATAACTAAAGCAGTCCTTACAGAAAACTCATAACCTTTTAAAACAATACACATTCTTAAAAGCAGAATTATCTTATATACATTTTTTGTGTCCACTGGATTTTTCCAAACTGGTATATAATTTACATACAATAAAATTCACCCTTTTTATTTTACTGTTCTGTACATGTAACCACCAGCACAATCAAGATATGAATCAATTCCATCACAACAAAAATTGTAGTAATGTCCCTTAATCAATCCTTCCCTGAACCTCCAGGCAACCACTGATCTATTTTTCATCCCTATAGCTTTGCCAAACCAGAATATGTCACATAAACAGAATGACACAGTATGCAGACTCTCATGTATAATGAATAATAATTTTTTTAAAAAGACTGAAAATAAATGAGTTGAGTACTTAGCTCAAGAAGCTAAAAAATAATTCCAGTGTTATTACAGAAACAAGAAAACAGAAGGAATAATAAAGACAAAGCAGAAAAAAATGAAAAACAAACAAACAAAAAAAAACAAAAAGGAAGATTATTTTAAAAACAAACATTAGGAATAGAAGGGAAATATCTAAACTGTTAGAGAAACTGTAGCAAACTTAATGGTGAAAATTTTTAAATATTTCTATTAAAGCCAGAAAAAAGACAAGGATACCCACTGTTGCCTCTACTATTCACTGCTCTTTTAGAGTGTTATTGCCAAAAGCAAGAAGAGGAAATAAGATGTAAAAACTGTTAAGGAAGGGAAGAAAACCTGCCATTATTTTCATACAATGTAATCATCTACATAGAAAACTCAAAGGGAAAAAGACAACAGATACATGTTTACCAAGATGTTGGGTATGAGCTCACATATATATCCAAAATATTAAAAAACCCAAAAATCTAAGGAAAAACACAGGAACAACAGAAACTACAGAGTGTTAAATAAATCTAACAAAAAAACATGCAGGACCCTGATGTGGAAAGGTAAAAATCTTTTCTGAAGAATAAAAAAAAAATGTGAATAAATGAGAGACACATGTTCAGGGGTAAGAAAAGTCAAAAGTAAAGATGCTACCTTCCTAAATTAATCAATAAATTCACAGGATTATGAAAGGAACTTAATGATCTAAGAATAACCAATACAAATTTGAACACAAAGCATGAAGCAGGGGGTGGGCTGGGTGTTATCAAAGTCTATGAAAGAGCGACAGTAATTAAAATAGAGGCGCAGACAAACAGATTAAACAGCTGAAGAGTGCCAAGACCTGAGGCAGATCCGCACATATACTGGGACCTGAAAAATGGCAGAGGCTGCATCACAAACCCATGGGGAAAAGATTCAGTAAATGGTTCAGAATAAATGTGCAAAAGTAAAACCATATTTGTATTTATTTTCAAAAATAAAATTCAGGTGGATATGAGAATTTTAAAAAGTAAAAAAAAAAAAGGAGAAATACATTGGTAACATTTTTAAAATATAAAGCTTACAGGACAAGGCAAGTTAAAAGGTCAGCCACAGACTCAGAGAAGATATTTATAACAAGAGAAACAAAGGACTGGTATCCAGAATCTTTTCACTGTATTTGTTATATAGTATATATTTGTAATAATCTGTTATTATTCCTTGTTCATATAAAGTTTACATAAAGCTTACAAATAAAAAGGAAAACAGGTGTCATGTAAGTAAGTTCACAGAAGAGGAAATCAGAAAAGCCAATAAACATGAAAAGAGGGTCAGTCTCACTAGTGATCAGATTGAAGTCAGATACCAAAGTTTTAACCCACCAGGAAATATCACAAAATTTATTATTAATCAGGTATTGGAGTAAATGCTATTTGTCACACACAGTGGGTCGAAGTACACCATCACCGCCCCTTTGGTAGGTAAGCAATATAGCTACACCTAGTAAACTGAAAATCAGACTTTCCTTTTCTGGGACTACATCCTAGAAAAGCTCTTATATGTGTAGACACATGGAGACATGTGCAAGCATGCTCACAAAAGGGCTATGAAAACAGATAATCTGAGGCAACTTAAATGTCTATCCATTAGATAATAAATCAATAAAACCTGGCACTGTCTTCCAGTGGAATTTTATAAGACAGTTAAATGAATTGAATTTATACACAGAGTATCAATTTGGATAGTATTAAAAAGTAAAATGTTGAATAAAATATACAAGTTGAAAAATTAAATATGTATGTAATACCATTTACAAAAGTAGTTCTAAACAGCACCCAAGAAACAGTGAGTTTTCAGAAGCAGCCATGCACAAAAAATTTTTCTTCTATCCAAAGATTTTATTTTTATTTGAGAGAGACAGAGAGGGACAGTGGGAATCAGCAGGGGGAGGGAGAGAAAGGGGGAGGGAGAAGCAGACCACCTGCTGAGTGGGGAGCCTGATGCAGGGCTCCTGAGATCATGACCTGAGCCAGTCAGCCGCTCAACCAACTGAGCCACCCAGGAGCCCCCACCCAAAATTATTTTTTAAAGAAGCTGCAGGAATACCTCCCACACTCAGCAGTGTGGGTGTTGCTGGGGAAGAATGAAAGGGGCATGTGGTGAAAAGGGGAAAGAGAAGGCTAGCCACAAACACTATCAAGTATTAGCATTTGTTAATTCAAGGTGATGGAAATATTGGCATTCTCTTCTATTTTTAGTTTTCCTTATAATTAAAATTTATCAAAACAGGAAAAAAAGCATGATAAAAATGCTTGGACATCAGAGTTAAATGGCTCATCTAAATCTCCGCTTTAATACTTAACGGTTGTGCGACTTTGGGGAAGTGACTTAATTTCCCAAAAGTGTCTTTTTTTGGCTATAAACCAAGTGCCACAATACCAATTCAGTTACTGTAAGGTTTCTGTGGGAGAACACGGGCTTTTCACTTAGTACACTCAGTGGTTCTTGAAGTTAAAGTGACACTCAGGTGTGTGGATAAATGTGGACCCACTATGATGACACAGGAATCAAGGTGGCCTGTACTGAGACTTGGGATTGGCTCACACTCTGACAGTGGGAGCACGGGGCAGCTGCTCTCCTAGCACAAGCCTCCTTAGGAAGGCCGAGCTTTGTGCACCCTGACACTGCTCTGAATCGCATGTCCCAGGAAATGGACAAACAGAATCTAAAATATTAATGAAGAGAAAAATATAAAAAGGCCCAACAGGAAAATATACCATTATTTTATGATTGACTTCTTAAGTAATAATGTCATATATCACTGTGAAGAAATTATATTTATGATTTTAAAATAATTTCTATTTTATAAAAGGTGAACACGTGGTTATATTAACTAAGTGTATGTAGACTAACTAGATTCTAAATAATTTAAACAAAAAAATCTTCTCTACCTTCACAAGCCTAGCATGATGCCGGTGCATAGCAGGCCACCAGTAATCCCTTGTCCATTGGGTGGCTGATCCACAACAGCTGAAGAAACATCTCAAATAATAGAAAAGCTGGAAAACCTCCAGAGACAAAACAGGTTAGCTGCTTCCAATGCTTTAGCCATCAAATGAAACCTTCATCCTCAGAGAATAAATCTGCATCTCAGTTATTAACACCAGAACTTTCTGGGAGCCAAAGACGGCTGCATCTGTCTTGTCCACAAGTGTTACGGGGTCCTTAAAAGAGCTCCATGGACCAAAAAAACAATCGAAGTCATTCAAATAAACTTAAATTAGTATTTCAGTTTTTAATATGCTAGTGTACCTTCTCTGAGAAGAGACTATATTATGCCACGTTTCTCAAATTTATCTAAAGAACCTATTTTAATTTTCGTGCCTCTAGCAAGAACTGAACTCTACACTTCGGAAAATCTTGTCCTAGATCATCTCTGTAGTCACTGTATTGGTAAACTAATTTTGGTGAATTAAAAAAAAAAAAAAAGCAGTAGTTTGGAGTTAAAAGAATTGTACAAACTGGTTCATTTTTTTGGGCAAAGTTTCTAGTGTTAGTCACTAAAGCTGAGTAAACATGTACCCTGTGATGTAGCAGCTCCAAGTCCTGGGGGAACACTCAACAATATGTAAATAGGAATACCAAAACATGTTCAAAAAAGTTCGTAACAGCACACTATCCATGATAACCCCAACCTGGAAACAATCACGGTACAAGGGAGAAACAAATTTATATAACAGCGCCTTATACAAAATGGAAATGAACAAACTGCAACCTCACGTGACATTCTAGAGAATCTCAAACCCAATGTTGAGCTAAAGAAGCCAGACACATAAAGAGCAGACATTATGATTCTATTTACACAAAGTGGAAAAGCAGGTAAAAGTAATTTATGGTGTTAAGAGATTACCAAGGACACTGGTAAACCCTGGAGATAATTAGGAAATAAAATTGGTAGGGCCTGAGGGGGACTTTCTTGGGTGCTGGGCACATTCTATTTCTTGACCTAGATGGTGCCTACAGGTGTGTTCACTGTGATATTCCATTTCTTCATCTGTACATTTTGGGGGGGGGGGATGTTATATTAAAAAAAAAAAAAGTTAAAACAGCCTGGTAATCCAATCAGTCATTCTGCTTATTTGGTTACTGTGCACCATCAATGTTGGCAGGTGTCTGCATGATTTTCTGGCCCTAGATGTCCAGCTGTGCTGAGAGCACTGGGAACTGCTACCAGGCAGTAACTCATGCAAACTTCAAGACAGCCCACGAATAAAGGCAGGCACTTTTGAAATCTTTACTGGTTGCATTGAATAGGTGAGGAAACTAAGGCTCAGGGAGAGTCAGTAACTTGCCCAAAGTCAAAGGCTTTTAAGTGGTAGAGACAAAATCAAACAAGACTCCAAATTTCATGTTCTTGGCATTACCCTTCCTTTCCCAGGGAATCTGCCACATGCCTACTGACCAGAGTTGCTCTGAGTGGTTTTAATTTCTCATGACCATTGAACCTTGAAAGAGTAAAGGAGCATCACAACCTTATCATCTTTACATAGAAAGACTCAAAATTCTCCCTCTCAAACTTGAAATATGGGCTGTTAACAACACAAACATAATAACTGATAATGGAGTGCCTGCATGGCTCAGTCAGTTAAGTGTCTGCTTTCGACTCAGGTAGATCCCAGGATCCTGGGATGGAGGATCATGCTCCCTGCTCATTGGGGAGACTGCTTCTCCCTTTCCCTCTATCCCCCCTCCCCACTCATGGTCTCTCTCTGGCTCTACCTCAAATAAATAAAATCTTTAAAAAATGATAACTAATAATTTATGCAGATATAGACTTTCTTATTTTACATCAAAAATATGCTGGGAACTATAGGGCTGGGAACTGGGGGCTCAGTCAGTTAAGCGTCTGACTCTTGATTTCTCCTCAGGTCACGATCTCAGAGCGGTGAGATGGAGCCCAGCGTTGGACTCTGTGCTCAGCAGACAGTCTGCTTGAGATTCTCTCTCTCCCTCTGCCCTCTTCTGCCCCCAAATAAATAAATCTTTAAAATATATATGCTGGACACTAGAAAATTGGGGGACTGAGAGGGTGGTTGGAGGGATCAGTCCAAATGCAAGGACTCCAGAGAAACAGAAGAATCATTCAATGGTACAATTATTTCAGCCAAAATAACCTCAAATTCTTTCCTGGGATACAAAAATGTTGCTTATTTTCTGCAAAGGGAAAGCAAATTCAATTATTTTAAAAAACATTTAAACTCTTCTAATTCCAAGTGTGATATATGTTCATCAGAGAACTGTGAATGCAAAAACAAAGCACAGACAATGAAAGCTTAAGGGTAACAATGTTAACACTTTCTGAAGATCTATCTATCCCAGCTGTCTCTCTATCCTGTCTGTCTCTTAGGAATACACAAACCCCCCCCCCATTTCATCTGTTGCCATGCTTCTTCCGATCCCGATTTCGGCTATAATGGCTTCGTTTCTAAACCCTGACTATGTCAAACGTTCCTGTCTTGGGGAGTCTGCACTTGTTTGTCCTTCTAATTCAAAAGCTGGTTCCTGAAAAGGCTGGCTCCTTCTCCTGCTTCAGACCCTAGCAAAATGTCACTTAGGAGACTCCTTCCCTGGCCCCTTATCCCAAGTTAATCCCCACCCATACTTTCTATCACACCCCTCATTATTCTCCTCTAGGCAATTAACCCAGCCGGATTTTCTGTCTGTTGTTCTATTACTTGTTCCCTTCCCAAGAATCTGAGGTTTGTAAGGGAAAAGGCCTTGCCCATCTTGTTCCCCCCACATCCCTGGAGCCTAGCACACAGTAGGTGCTAGATGGATATCTGAATGCCGTGCAAATTGTCTGATAATGTGCTTTTATCCATTCAATACATTAAGGAAAGATCCCCAAGAATAAACTGAATCCAAGAGCAAACTCCTGAATCTGTTAGATTACGCTTACTTTTCTTCAGCTCTCTCGTGATACAAAGCCTTCTTCTAATTCTGATCATGTTCATTTTAAAAGGTTCAGACTTGAAAAACCAAAAACAAACAAAAAAACCCACCAAAAACTACATTTCAATAAAATTCTAAGCCTGGGCATATGAGCTTTAGGGGTCATCCATGTGGTATCATTAAGGATAATTATAAAACTACTGCCAGTTGTAAGTTATGACTCTTATTCCACATAAAGAACAGTAAGGCAAAGGGCAGAAACCCTAATAGCCCCAACAAGGCCCAGTGGAAGTGAGTTTAGTACACATAGTCATGTCCTATTCCTTATAGAGGGAGAACCACATATCAACACACATCATGAAGAAAATTCCCCTACTAGCTCCCTCTCCAACCGAACATATTAATTCATAAACAAAGCAAAATAAAACTCCACCATTCTGACCTCCTCCGATTACAGTGATGCCTGACCACTACCTCTCTCTTCCCTCTTCTTTCTGAACCCAGTGGTTCTTAAACTTGGCTGTGTATTATAATCTCCTGGAGAACCTGAAAACCTCTGGAAGCCAGGCTGTACCCGGGACTAACTAAATGAGAGTTGCAGAGGACAGTGAGGCTCAGGTGGCAGTACCTTTAAAGTTTTCCAGATTATTCCAATGTGCTGCTCTAGACCTAACTATTCCAAGTACAGTGCCTGTGTACCACCTAGGAGCTTGCTAGAAATGCAGAGCCTCAGGCCCAACCCTATCTGAATGCAGCAAAACTCAGTGATTCAGAAACATTTAGGATGGGGCTGGCACGCAGTAAGAACTACGTAGATGGTACGGCTATTATTATTAAAGTCCACTACATGGTCCTCTAACTTACTCTTATTTGCTTACATTTGTTCCATTTACAGACCCTACAGCTAGCTCCCAATTGTCTCTTATAGGACACCATATGGTTTACAGCATATGTAGACATGCGAATAAATCCTAGTTTATCCACATTCTCTCTCCAAATCAGTAAGCTTTCTTTTTTTTCCCCCAGATGTAGGCTCCCCACCCAACATAGGGCTTGAACTTGTGACCCTGAGATCAAGAGTCACATGCTCTACCGACTAAGCCAGCCAGGCACCCCAATAAGCTTCCTTTTAGGGGCGCCTGGGTGGCTCAGTCATTAAGCATCTGCCTTCGGCTCAGGTCATGATCCCAGGGTCCTAAGATTGAGCCCCTCATTGGGCTCCCGGCTCAGCAGGAAGCCTGCTGCTCCCTCTTCCACTCCCTCTGTTTTGTTCCTTCTAATGTTGTGTCTCTCTGCGTCAAATAAATAAATAAAATCTTTAAAAAAAAAATAGCTTTCTTTTAGAATCCAATGATGATGTTTCTTCTAGTATCTTAAAGTTCCTAACGTTTTGCTACCCTGAACATATAAGTTCATAGGAACTACTAGCAGAGGTTCACGTGCCAACTGAGAACTTTTTCGGTTCCTCTTCCACACAAGCTTCCCTCTCCCATGATCTTCCTCCTGCCTTGTGATCCTCCCATACCTGGGAATGATTTGAACTCTCGAAAGCCCTATAATAGGTATTTCTGGCAACTGGCAGAGAACACAAAATACATTAACCTTTTCAAACTGAGGCGTGAAATATTCAAGTGGCATCAATCTATTTTAAGGATTGGGCATATTTGATAAAGCTTACATTCCTCCCTCTTTGAAGCACAGCTGGACATATAATAGAAAATCAAATTTTATTTACTGAATAGATGAACTGCAACCACTATACTTGCTGAATTTAATAACACTTAAAAATGAAACATGCTTTACTCTGTCAAGGCAAACAAAGTTAATGTAAAAAAAAAAAAAAAACCAACTTGCTTTCTACTTTGTCCAATTTCTTCACATTCCCCTCTCTCCATAATTTTAGCAAAAGCCCCTGCTTGGTCCTGGCACTGTAGTAAGTACTTCCCATACTTCCATTATTTGTTGATTAAAACAATCTAGGAGGTAGGCACTACTATCACAGCATCTTTGTTACAGTTGAGGAGACTGAGACATGGAGACCTGATCAAGAGTCAGGCTCTCACAGCCAGCAAGCAAGGCTGGGAATCCCGCAGTCCTCATCCTGAGTGGGATCCCCAACCACCGCACCACTAGGCATCTTTCCTAATTTGTGTTAATCTCACTGGCCTGGCATCTTCATGCTTTCTTCCACATAGTGCAGCACTTCCGATCTTCCTCAGGGATGAAGAGCTGTCAAAGCTGACCCAGAAACTTAAAAGGGGGAGGTGAGGATCCCTTGCACAAACACTCTTCAATTTCCAAGCAGATCATGCTCTTTTGGGTTCTCATCCAGCAATATCCAACGAGTGTTCCTTTCAAGTACACATTTCAGAAAAGGAGGAACTGCTGAGAAGAATAATGTTAATGAGTTTATATTCCAAATAACCCTGAATAAATTACTGAGCTTCGGTAAACATTAGCAAACACTCAGACACAAAAGCAGTGACCGGTCAGGAGCCTGCAGAGATTCAGAGTACCTGTCTGGCTGACTCATCTCCATATTCAAAAGGTTCCTCCACCTGAAGATCAAGGGAGCCTTAGATCACTCACAAGAATCAAGTTTCTCTGAAGAAGGCAGAGCACTGAATGGTCTTTCTGAAGGAAGTGGACAAGTGAACCCAATTATGGCACCTCGATGGTTTCAAAACTGGTTGATCCCTCACGGCCAATGTGTTTTCCACAGCCAGTCATGTGTTTAACATACACTTCTTGGGCTCATGCTGGACTGTGAGAATATGGTACTGACCAAAACACCCAAATAGAGCAAAACTGGATGTACCTCTACACTCAGGGGTGAGCAGTCTGAAAGAGCCACATGACAGAACAGTCATGTGTTCATCGAAAAGAGGCAACAAGATGACCAGGTCTGGAGAGAAGCTAGGAAAACTGGAATAGAGCACAGATCATACAAGTCAGGCAGAACAGCAGGAAAGCTGACTTGAAAGCTGGGCTTCCTGTCTCTGTTTTGTTATAAACAGCTTTAGTCATTGGAGGAAAAGGACAGCGGAAGCTGCTCTAGTTAATATTTCTTCTCACTGTTGCCCTAGGCTAGGAATATTACATATCTTTGTCATTGTAACCTTGTCTGTCAGACTAAGTCACCAATTACCTTTCCCTCAGTTATTTAAGTGTATTTCATTCATTTCTTCATTTCTAACACAGGACAGGCCTGTGTCAGAAGCTGGGACTGCAATGAGGAAAAAGATCCCTGCCTTGCCCTCGAGTTGTTGATACCATGCAGAGCATGGAGGAAGGCTGAGGACTCCTCAAGGTTCAAACCGAACATCATGGGTAAAGCCCACCTGGAGAAGATGGGAGGGAGACCTCCCAGCTCAACTGTCTCTAAATGTGTGCTCAGGGTCCATGGACAGGAGCCGTCTTTGCACTCTCAGGATGTGCAGATGATTGATAAAACCAAAAATTACAAAACCTATTACAAAATTTTTTTTGGCAACTTTTGTAATTACAAAAATTACAGGAACTATTATGTTTAGAGAAAAGAACTATTTAATTAAGAAAGAAGAGTTGGTAAGAGTTTTTTCTCTTAGAAAGGGGGTATCTCCATCCTTGAAAACAAAGTCTGTTACCAAAATAGGAGCCAAATACACTGCTCCTTTAAGCTAACTTTATTTTTTATTTTTTTAAAGGGAAACTTTTTTTATTATTATTATTTAACAGACAGAGATCACAAGTAGGCAGAGAGGTGGGCAGAGATAGAGGAGGAAGCAGGCTCCCTGCTGAGCAGAGAGCCTGATGCGGGGCTCAATCCCAGGACCCTGGGATCATGACCTGAGCCGAAAGCAGAGGCTTTAACCCACTGAGCCACCCAGGTGCCCCTATGCTAACTTAAAAAAGCCTGTTCGAAACACACAGCTTGGGATTTAGCAGAATTCTGTGTTCTACCCTAGGAGTGGCAAAAAAACATTTTTTTAAAATAAAAGGGCAGATAGCAAACATTTCCTTTGTGGGCCATGCAGTCTCTATCCCAGCCACTTGATTCTGCCTTTGTAGCAAAAATGGAGCTGTAGACAATATTAAACAAATAGGTGTGGCTGTGCTCCAAAAAAAACCTTATTAACTAAACAGGTTGCTGGTCTGGAAATGTTGTTCTAGCCCCATGAAATGGCATACCTTAGAACTCCAGGAGATTGAACTTAAAAGTTCAGTCTCCTGGAGTGCCTGGCTGGTTCAGTTAGTAAAGCATGTGACTCTTGATCTCAGTGAGTTCAAGCCCTATACTGGGCATGGAGCTTACTAAAAAAAAAAAAAAAAGAAAAGAAAATCTCAATTTCCTAAGATCTTTCTTCTCTGTGTTTCCTTATCACTGAAGAGCAGATCCTAGTAGTGGTAACATGTTCCCACATAAAATGGTTCTCGAAGGGTAGACAGGGCTGATGAGTATTAACCTAGGCTATGGATGCTCTAAAGGGACAACAAAAGGCCTGGCTTCCTAATTCAGGGTCAAAAACACATAGAATGAAAAAGTCATACTCTACCCTAGCTTTCCGGTTTTACTCCCTGATTTCCCAGAGTTGCAGGGGTTACAAGTTATCTTCCTGGCCAAATCTTCCATCCTGCAGTGTCTCAGGGCCTCACCCTGGGGATGTTCTGTGGCTTCAACTTCCCTCATCTAGACAAGCCTCCTACATACCACCATTCTTCCTGCACATACCTTCACCTTCTCCTCACATCTAATCCACAATGTACCAAGAGCTCTGTACCAAGATTTGCCAAAAGCAAATCAATATTTATAATAGGTAATTTTTTACTGAAATAAAACCATTGTTCACGGTCCCAAAAGAGATATTTGCAAAAGACATTCTGTCAAATGAACTGCAACTTTTGAATGCATCTGATGTGCAAGGCCATTAAAGCATGCTATTTGACCCACCACATTTGACCTCGTTCAGGAAGTTGTACAGTGTGGTTACCACATAGTGAGCACGGAGGAGCAATGGTAGCTGTTAGAGCTGCAAGAAGAAAGTGTATTTGGCCTCGATGTTATATTGCTGGGAATGGGATAAAGGCGCTTAATGGGATTCTACCTGTATCACCAGATGGCGTAAGGAACAGAGCTCCAGACTGGGCAGAGTGAGAAGGCAAATCATTTCAAGGGATAAGAACTGAGGAAACAGTATCCACTGGGGTATTTTCTTAGGAATAAAGAGTGGAGTTTAAGTTGAATATGGCCACCAAATTAAGTTTATATAGTTAACTTTCCCTGAGTTACCACAATATTTTAACAATTTTTAGAAATACATGTATCATCCAGGACAGCTTAGTAAAGCTTAACTCTTACAACTCCTCAACTCCTCCAGGGACAAAAGATATACTAGAATATACAACAGAATTTGTATCTGTGTAAATGATCCTTAAGATCCTGTAAAGGAGACTCATAGTCAGTTTTAACCAATTAGGATAATTTCTAAATTAAAATAAGATGAACTTACCTACAGAATTTCAGATGAGACTAAAGCACTAGCAGAAGTTTTTCTGCTGTTTTCCATATTCCATGCTTAGTTAAAAGATTTGCTGTGAACTACTGAGCAAAAGAACAGAAAAAGAATACATCTAAGTTATAACTCAACATCATGAGCAATATGACATCTAAAATCAATGTTCTATACCTAGCAAGCTGCTACAGGAGCAAAGTATCATATATCAGCACTCTCTTCATTTTTGGAAAAGCTTTGGTCTTCTCTTCTTCCTTCTTGCTCTCAAATCACCTCATGCATCCATTCTGGAATTATAATTTGGCCCTGTTTCAGTAACAGGCTTTATTCTCATGGCCAGAACTACCCAATGACCATTCATTTGAATGAACCTTCTAGTCTAGAAGAAAAAAAATGTTTTAGACTCTTATCTCTTAATAAACAGCTCCCTTCTCTAGACTGATACAGGTTCAGATGGGCTTTTTATCAGGCATCAACACATTCTGGGAGCACAAAATCAGCTCCTGCCATCTCTCTAAGACACCTGGGGAAAGCTAAAACACAAACTTATTCTCAGCTGAAGACAGCAAACTCAAATCTTCCTTTCCTCTGACAACAGAAAAAAAGATACAGTTTGGTAATCTGTTCCTTGGTACCAGCTTTTCCTGACAAAGCAGCCCGCCCAAAACACTGGTACTAAGTGCAAAATACAGAGGATAAAAAACCCATCTCTGCCTTGCAACTCTCCCTCCTAGTCCAACGGTGAGGAATGAAAGAGAAGGAAATACGGAATACAAGGCGTGCTTACTACTGGCATCATTCCTTATTGCTTGGAAAAGTGAGGCTCCATTGCACCTTTCGGATTCCTTTTAAAATGCCTGTACGCGTTAAGATTGCTTCTGGATAGCCCTAGCTCCTCGGCGTTTCCTTTTTTCTCTGCCCAATCCGCCCATTCTCCTCCTTGGGTCCATATTCCTTACAATCAATCCCTCCCGATGAAGACGAACCCTCCCACAATCCTACTCCCAGGCCCTTCCCCAACGCCTTGGGAATGCGTTCTCCCCGGGCCTGCTGGGAAATCCACCAAAACTGAGACACCGTCCCCTTCCTCTCCCCCGCAGCCCGGCCAACACGCCCAGTGCTGCTCCCTGAGTTTGTCGCCAGAGCGGCCTTGGGCGACGGGGATCTGGGGGCTGCGCCCTAAGGCAGAGCCAGCAGGACAGTGTGCTCCTTGCAGCCGCG
>ML111655.1:72813-93426 GCA_003697995.1 Taxidea taxus jeffersonii
CCAGGGCCCGCCACGCGTCCCTGCGCCCCTCAATGTCGCCAGGGCCCCCCAGTGCTCCTTCTTCCCGGCTTACCGGGATCCGGCAGCTGCTCATCTCAGAGGCCGGAGCCCCTGGGCGCGGCTGCTCCGGCGCCATCCCGGCCGCGCTCTGAGAAAGAGCCGGAGTGGGCGGCACCGCCCTGACCGCCCCCTGGCCTCGCCGCCCCGGCAGTGCGGTCCGGGAGAAGCGAGTCCCAGGGCCAAGGCCGCCACCCAGCCCTGGGGTCTCCAAGGCTTTCGGATCGCCCCCAGCGACCCCGCCTCACACTCACCTCCCGCGCACCGCACGAAGCCTGTTCCGACACCCGCTGGCGGGCGGCCGACGCTGCCGCCCCGCGCGCACACGCAGCCTCCCGCAGCCGCACGCACGGCCGGGCGCGCGCAAACCACGCGCGGAGGCCCGGAGCCCCTTGCTCGCTCGCACGCAGGCGCGGGCCCCGAGCCCTGCCCTCCCCGGCCCGCAGCCGTGCGCACTCTCCTGGGCGCGCACTGCCGCTCGTCGCCATCGCCTTGCGTTCCGAGGACCGTAGGCATTTTACATTTGCGGGGGGCCGAGGTTGGGCAGTTCAGTGACAGACCTCTGGCAAGGATTTTGCCTTGTTTACTAGCGCCGTAAATGCACGGCCTCCAGGCAGTCCTGGAGGGATTTACTTGTTAGAGTGCGCAAAGAGCTGCTAAGGAGAGAAGAAACTTTGGGAAGTTCCTTATCTCAGAAGAAATGTGCGTTCTTCCTAGAATCCATGGAGAGTGAAGGAGGGGGTGGCTACGTCAGGTTACAATGGTTTGGTGTAAGAACAGGAGTCCCAGGAAGTTCCTTGCTTTTGGGAATTCATCTTGAAGCTCTTCTTTGGTCTGGAGAATTCAGAGAGAGTCTGTCCTACCCACAGTCGTCACTAACTGGAAGAAGCGGTGAGGCTTTTAGGCGTGGGAGCTGGGTGTTGCTGTATGGGTTCTTCTGGTCGTGCAGGTCTTTGGGTGGAGGTGGTTGAATTAATCCAGAAATAATGTTTCCTCTTCTCTCAGCCACGCTGGCATAGTGCCATATGAAAACAGTTCCCCATTGAGGCTGCTTGGCTTTGGGACTGTCAGCAGCTTGGCTCCAGCATCACCACGTGGAAAGTTGAAAGAATAGTTCAGGGAGCACCCAAGTACTTAACTCCAGGGTTGAATAAGTGTTAACATTTGCCATAATTGCTTTTCATGTCTCCTAAATATTTCAGCGTGCCTTTCCTAAGAACAAAGACAGACATCCTTCTGTGCAACCACATAAGAAAGTCGCATCTAAGGGGCACCTGGGTGGCTTAGTGGGTTAAGCCTGTGCCATCAGCTCAGGTCATGATCTCAGGGTCCTGAGATCAAGTCCCACATCGGGCTCTCTGCTCGGCAGGGAGCCTGCTGCCCCCTCTCTCTCTGCCTGCCTCGCTGCCTACTTGTGATCTCTCTCTGTCAAATAAATAAATAAAATCTTTTTAAAAAAATGAAAATCTCTTTAAAAAATCGCATCTAGGAAACTTAGTAATTTGATAACTTAACCTGATATCTAGCCCATACTCAAATTTCTCTGATTTGCAAAAGATGTTTTATATATTGGTTTTGTAGAAAGATAGTCCAATGAAAATTCATGCATTGCATTTGTTATGCTCCTCTCTTTTAATACAGAACAACCTCCCCCGACATTTTTGTTTTCATGGCAGTAACTTTTTGGAGAGACTAGGACAGTTACCCGGCGGAGGTTTCAGCTCTCTCCATTTGTTTGACCTTTTATTCCTCCTGATATCATTAAACCTTTTCTCTAGGTTCCCCATTTACTGTACAGTAGAAGAAAGATGAAGAGGTTTGGTTAGATGTCAAGAATCTTTCAGACTTTAAGAGGTGCTCTTCATATTGTTTCCCATCCAGAAGAACATAGTATTAAATATTAAACACATAATATTAACCTTTAAATATATAATATTAGGTGGCCCCAGTATTAATAACTGAAACCTGAATTGTCCTCCAGATTTCTCCATACAGTCCATTATAAAATCTACTTTCCCTTTTGTGGTTCATAGATAATCTAGACAATGGAGACTTTGGAACTCCTTGTAAGAGAATATCTTAGATTCCTGTGAGGAGAACACAGGTTAAAAATCCATTTACATGGGTGGATAGAGTAATCAGCTGGTTCATTCTGGTACCTCCCACTGCAGGTCACCTTGTAATAGATGCTTCAGTGAATTAAATTCTAGCTTTATTCAAAGAACAGCAAAACTCTGGTCTCTTCAGAGTTTGGGCCACTTTAGAGTTCCTGTGGTTAATTCTGTAAAAGCAGTTGGGTTTTCTACAAGTCTTATGATGTATATTTTAAGATGATTTTATAAAATCCAGGAGTGTCCTGTGTTTACCTGGGCATACCTGATGTATACTACCAGCTCCATTTTAGTAGCAGAAACAAATCAGGAGTATTTTATGCTGTGTGTTATCTCTGCCTGTGGTCCTCTGGTCTCTGGCTCATATAAATATCTATGGATGTGAGCTCATCCGTTTTAAGCTCATAAGCTGTGCTGGGTAAGAGTTATGTCAAGTTTACTCTATGTAACAATGGCCGCCTCAGCTTCCACAAGAGAACTCTCAAAGGGCATCATCTAGTGCACAAATGGAGAGTTACAAACAGTGCATATCCCCACGTCTCAAAAGAGGACAATTTTTAGTAAGCTGGTCTGAGTCACTGGGTTGTATCAGTGAATTTTCATTTGCATTGGCTAATTAGTGTCTGCTCTTGCCCCTAATAGTTGATCTGAATTTCATTACAGTCCACATACTAAAAGCCCTGAGACCAGAAGCTGCTAAGCAGAAGTGAACCTTGTAAGTGATGTAGCATCATTTTCGTCACATTCTATTGGTCAAAAGCAAGTGTAGAAGTATTCAGGATTCAAATGGAGAAGATCAGACAAGGGCATGATCACCAGGAGATGAGGCCCACTGTGGGAGAGGAGGAAAATATTTGGAAAGGCCAAATGCAAATTTAGGTGTGTACTATTGATCATATTAGTCCTTTGCTCAAAATCTGGTGGGTCTGGGTCATCTGTTGACTTTGAGCCTAGTCATAATTGCCCATCCCCAATTGTGACCCACATATTTGCATCGACTGTAAATATGGCCCACCATTTCTTTTTGTTTACAGATTCCTTGGTTTACCTGCTGCTGCTTCCTTATGAAACTGCTGCTTCCCTTTGTCTGCAAAAGGGAAAGAATAGAGGAGTGAAACATGCATTTAAAAATCATTTGTGATAATTTGAAGGCTCTCTGAAAATAATATAGGTGAATATAGGAGTTAAAATGGGTGTACAAGGAAACTATATTTAAATAGTAGTGGAAATTCAGGCTAAATGAATATTCAGATCTAAATCATTGTTGTGATTCTTTTCCTGGTTACAGCCCTGGCAGGTGGCTGTGCCCTTTGCAAAGGGTTAAGTGATTACTGCTAGCTAATCCTTTGTCACAGCCATTCTTCACCCCACTTTGGCTAGCAGTTTACCTCACTAAGTAAAGGAAGTCCATTGATAGCAAAACTAGGCAGGCTTCATTGCAGATAGGTTAATCTAGGGGAGGAAAAGACCTCTGTTTCTGGAAGGATGCTGTAGGACATTGATAATATATCTTACAAATTTTGTGTTTTTATTTTAGAAAAGTTACAGTTTAATACTTTTTTTTTTTTTTTTAGATTTTTTAAGTAATCTTTACACCCAATGATGGGCTCAAACTCATAACCCCTAGATCAAGAGTCACAGGCTCTGCTCACTGAGCCAGCCAGGAGCCCTCCAACACTTGTTTTAAAAATGTTTTGAATGTCCCATGAATAACTAGTATGCATGTGTGCTTGTAGCTGCCAAAATCGTCCTAGAATGCAAAACAGAGCCGTGGACAGCCAGATTGGGACAAGAAATCCATCTAAATTAAACGAGTGAGAAGGTCCAAAATCTTTAAGAGATTATTTCCTTTGAGGCAGTCTCTTTGTTCATTGTGTAGCATTTAGCAGCTTGTAATTCAGTTATCCATTGCAGTAGAATGAACTTTCCCATGTATTGAAAATATATGTTTGATATTTCTTATGATTCTGAGAGTTGGTTGGTTGGTTCCTTTGTGGTTTTGTTTGGGCTTACATAGTTATGTGCAGCTGTAGCAGGGATCAGCAAAATTTTCTATTAAGGGCCAGATAATGCATATTTTAGGCTTTGTCTGTGTTACATATTATTCTAGTACCTATTTATTTCATTTTTTTAAATAACCTTTGAAAAGCAAAAGCTATTCTTAACTCAAGGGCCCAACATAAAAACAGGCTGAGGGCCAGATTTGCCCTGTAGTTTTCCAAATGCTGAACAGGAGAGTCAGCTGAGCTGAAGGTCCAAAGTAGTCTCACATGTCTGGCAGTCAGTGATGCTATCCACAGAGGGCCACAAGTCTTCTCCTGAAGGAAGAAGGAGTCCTCCTTCTTCCAGGATAGGAGGATGTGGCCCGTCATCCTTCACAGGCTACATTGTCCATGTGTGGGCAGCATCTATGCAGGTGGAGCGTGTCAGGCTTGTTAAAGCATAGCCTGGGGAATCAACAGGGTCACCTATGTCACATTCTGTGGATCAGAGGAAATCCAGAGGCCACCTTGAATTCAAGGGCTCGGCAAATAGTCCCTCACTCTCTATGGAAGTTGCTGCAGATACTGTGGCCGCAGCTAGCTGAACTAAATGGCAGATTTCTACTGTATGCCCCACCAACGAAGATCAAGGGCAGATGATGACCTTGACATTAGACTGGCTCTGAGAGCCTTATTCGGATAATTTCAGATTGAGTCATTAAACTTCAAATTTATGATCTCTGATGGGAGCTTATTGTCTTACTCTATCCTTTACTCCTGCGTTTCCTGTAAGCTAGCAGGAAGGTTGAGAGGTTTGATTAGATGGAAAGAATCCCTCACACTTTATGATGTCATTATACTTACCATCCTGTTTCTGATTCTGTGCGCGCTGACTCACTTTCCTCAGTACTTGTTTAGAAGTACCCCTGCCTTGAGATTATCCACTTCCTGGGAGAAGTGATCATATCCTCCCACCTGCCCACTATGATATATCTTCCACAGATATGTAATGAATTTAACTGAACAGTTTTATGAAGCTTAAAGTCTGATTATTTGCTTACTTCACAAAAGAAAAACAAATTTAAGAATCCCAGTACTGCCTATAAATTCTAGAAGAATAGCATGCATCAAAGAATTATATTTCATACCCAGATCCCATCTAACCAATCAGATGGTTGAACTTCCTAGACGTTTTCCAAACACATAGTCAAGAGTTAGGAACCTGCTTAATGATAGGTTTGAGCTAGCAATCACCTTTAAAGACCTATTACATTTTAACTTTAAATTTGTCTGCAGATGAAAATCGAAACGTAACAACAGTTTGTAATATATGCTGGGTATGTTCCAAGGCAGAAGTGATTCCAGAGAGGGTTTCTAATCTACAGTAAATGCTGCCACTAATTGCTCAGTTGAATTTCTTAATATGTGTTTTCTCCCAAATCTCATTGTAACTCTGTCTTCTTCTACTTGATGGAAAGCTTTGACAATTTATTATGTTTAGAAGCAGCTGGGGTGGCTTTCTAATTGATGATTTGTTATCTTTTATTTCTTACTTGACTGTCCACATTTTTCATTCTCTTCAGCATTTTCCTCCAGTGTCTCCTGTCTTACTGAACTAGATGGATAGTGCTGCTTTTGTGCAAAGGCAGGCAGTATTTCAGTCTCTCCTCTGTGTCCTTCCATCAGACTGTGGATACATGCAGGGTTGATACTAGATGACATGTCTTATGACTTGAGCATTAACAAAGTATATTCACATATACTGTATCAGCTGATTATTAATGCATCAGTCCTGTGGGACGGATACTATCACTGCCTTCATTTGGCAGGTGAGGAAACCAGTGGACAGATGTCCCAGAATACCTCAAATTTAACATGTCCAGGTCAACCTCATGAAATCTTTTTATTCTCCGGATACCTGATTTGGTTAAAAGCAGCCCCATTTATCAGTCACCCAAGTTTGACCTTCAGTTCTTCCTTTTTCTCCCTTAACTCCACAGGTCCAGTCAGTCACCAAGATCCTGTGGATTCTCTCTCTCCCTCTGAGACCACTGCCCTTCTGATCCATCACCTGCTCCCTAGAAAGCTTTATCTCACACCTGGGTTTATGTCCAAGCTCTCTATCTGCTCTCCTGACTTCCGGGTTGCCTGTCTGGTCTTTCACATTGAGCAGTCTTCCTCAAACCCAAATCTTTTCAGGCTCTTGTTTTAAATTGGTCAATGGTTCCCTGTGGGGCATAATTCAAAGGGCTATAAAGCTCTTCACAATCTGCCTCAGCCTACAAGTTCCTCCTGTTCTGGTTCCGACTGTGGGTACATTTTCATGCACTTGTCTTTGCACCCACTGTACCCTCAGAATGTAGTTTCACTCTGAATCCCTCCACCCTGGAAACTCACCTACCTACCTCACCCAAGGTCCATGTTTTCTGTAGTAGTATTTCTCAAACTTGAATATGCGTGAGAATCGCCAGGGGTGTGGGTGAGGGCTGTTGGTGTCTTGGTACAAGCAGATTCTGATTCAGTAAGTCCCTGGATGGAGTATGAAATTCTGCACTTTAGCAGACTGATTGGTGATAGGATACTGCTAGTCGGTGGGCCACACCTCAAGCAGAAGAATCTAGATCTGCAATGTCCAGAAGAACTTTCTGTAAAGATAAACATGCTGTCTGTTTTCTAGTTCTGTGGCCACTGATCACTTGTACCTATTGAGTGCTTGAAATATAGCTAATGAGACTGAGGAATTGAATTTTTAAATTTTACTTAATTTTTTTAAGTAGCCACATGCAGCTAAGTGGCCACCATGTTGAACAGTGCAAATCTATACAAATCACTTTTCATCCGTCAAAACTCATTTCAAACATGGCTCAACCTCCAGACCAGCTATATAATTTGTGGAGCGCAGTGCAAAATGAAAATGCAGGGACCCTTGTTAAATTATTAAGAAATTCAGGATAGCAACAGCAGAGCATTGAACAAAGCACACTTCTAAGTGCATGAGTCCCATGCCCATGAAGACTGCCCTGCAAGACCAGGAGAAAAACTAACAAAAGATTTGAACAGGCAATTCCCTGAAGAGGAAATCTGCATGGTCAGTAAATGTTTGAAAAGATGCACATTTTCATAGGAACCAAGGAAATGCAAATTAAAGCCACAATGAGATATACTTCCATACCCCCCAGAAATTTTAAAGTCCAGTAATACCGTGTTGTCAGTATATCATCACCGCTGGTGAAGGTATTGTGTATCACTTCTCTAGCACGTTGAACCACCTCTCTAGCAAGATTGAAGATGTGCCTGTCCTGTAAACCAGCAACTGCACTCACGTGTCTTCCCTGGAGAAACCCTTGCACATGTGATCAAGAAGACATCTGCAAGAATATTTATGACAGTTGTCTTATACTGAGAGGAATTTGAAACAAACTGAAAATACACAAATGGGAGGCTGATAAATAAATGCAGTATTTTCTTAAGAAGAATTTTATGTAACAGTAAAAATGGATGGATTAGAACTATATTTCTGTTCTTGGACAAATTTCAAAAATATAATATTGATCAAAGAAAGCAAGTTCCAGAAAGGTGCTATTTATGAATATATTTTATGGATGTGAAAGCCATAGCTATATATTGTTTGTCAATATACATGTATGGTAAACATATATAACCAAAGCATAAGAGTGATGAATGCCAAAATCGGCTCAGTGATTACTTCTGGGGATGGGATAAAGAGACAGAGACCAGGGTGCCCAGGGCACTTCCCTGGATCCACAATGATTTATTTCTTAAAAAATAATGTTTTGGCTGAGATAGACACACACACAGAGGAAATAATGCAAGTACTAGAAAAAAGTAATGGATGAATTGCTTTTTAAGAGAAGGAAAATTCTGGGGGTGCCTGGGTGTCTCAGTGGGTTAAAGCCTCTGCCTTTGGCTCAGGTCATGATCCTACGCTCCTGAGATCAAGCCCCACATCAGGCTCTCTGCTCAGCAGGGAGCCTGCTTCTGCCTGCCTCTCTGCCTACTCGTGATCTCTGTCTGTCAAATAAATAAATAAATAAATAATATTAAAAAAAAAAGAGAAGGAAAATTTTGCACAATGTGACTCAAAATTAAGCAATAATAGATTCACAAATGTATATATAAACAATTTTTAAAACATTTTTCATGAGAAAAAACTTTTAAGAAAAGTAAAAAAAATTGACAACTTGGGGAAAATATTTGTGTTGTATATGATTGAAGGCTACTATTTTTTCTCAGTATTTTATTATGAACATTGTCAAACATAGCAAATTTGAAAAATTATGTAGGGAACACCCATATATGCACTCATTTTTGATGTGTTTCGAAGTAAACTATAAACATCATTATACTGCTTTTTAAATACTTCTTCATGTTTATCATTAATCAGAGTTAAATATTTGTTTACAGGTATCTTCAGATATAAAATTTAAATGCAATGAATACACAAAACTTAAGAGTGCATTTATTGATTTTTGACATGCATACACCTGTGTAACTCAAACCCCTATCCACAGATAATAGTGGTAATATATAAAGAGCTCGTAAAAATCGAGAAGACAAATATCAACACAATAAAAAACAAAATGAGTGTAAGATACGAACAGACACTGGAGCGCCTGGGTGGCTCAGTGGGTAAAGCCTCTGCCTTCGGCTCAGGTCATGATCTCAGAGTCCTGGGATCGAGCCCTGCATCGGGCTCTCTGCTTAGCGGGGAGCCTGCTTCCCCCCTCTCTCTCTGTCTGCCTCTCTGCCTACTTGTGATTTCTGTCAAATAAATAAATAAAATCTTAAAAAATAAAAGATATGGATAGATAATCTCACCAAAAAAAGAAATACAAATAGCCTCTAAATGTATGAAAAGATGCTCAACCTGTCTATAATAAGGGAAATATTTAACAATTAACAATCAGAAAAGAAAATTAAGAACACAACTCTTATTTATAGCAGCATCAAAAAGAATAAAATGCTTAGGAATTAACCATGGAGGTGAAAGACTCATACATTGGAAACTATAAAACATTGCTCAAAGAAATGAAGGAAGACATGAATAAATGAAAAGATATTCTGGGGGTGCCTGGGTGGCTCAGTCAGTTAAGCATCCCATCTTGGTTTTGGCTCAGGCCATGATCTCAGGGTCCTAAGATCAAGCTCCACGTCAGGCTCTGCACTCAGCACTGGGTCTGTTTGTCCTTCTCCCTCTGCTCATCCACTCCCTCCCTGCTCTCCCCCACCCCCACTGTCTCTCATAAATAAAATCTTTTTTAAAAAGACTGAAAGGCTTAAGAGTGGTAAAATGTCAGTATTACCTGAAGTGATCTACAGATTCAGTACAATCCCTATTAGAATTCAAATAGCATTTTTTTTTTTGCAGAAATAGAAAAATCGATTTTAAAATTCATCAGAATCTCAGGGGACCCCCAAATAACCAAAATAATCTTGAAAAGATCAAAGTTGTAGGTCTCATTTCCTGATTTAAATACTTATTACAAAGTTATAGCTAATCAAAACAGTGTGGTATTGGCAGTAAGACCAAAGGAATAGAATAGAGACCCCACAAATAATCTGTCATATATATGTTTTTTTAAAAAATATTTCATTTATTTATTTGACAGAGAGAGAGACCACAAGCAGGCAGAGCAACAGACAGAGAGGGGGAGGCAGGCTCCCTGCTGAGCAGAGAGCCTGATGTGGGGCTCGATCCCAGGACCCTGGGATCATGACCTGAGCCGAAGGCAGAGGCTTAACCCACTGAGCCACCCAGGCACCCCCTGTCATAGATATGTTTGAATGACTTTGACAAGGGTGCCAATATCATTCATGGTGAAAGTACAGTCTTTTTAACAAATGGTGCTGGGAAAACTGGATATCCATGTCCAAAAGAATGAAGTTGGATTCTGCCCTAACAACATATACAAAAGTTAACTAATAATGGATCAGATATTTACACATAGAAGCTGAAACCATAAAACTCATAGGAGAAAATGTAGAGGAAAATCTTCATGACACTGGAGTCTTCTCACTAGCTTGTGGAAAGGCAAAATGTATAAGCCCCATGAGGGGGGTGGTGGAATTTGGCAATGTTACATTTGACCCAGCAATCTCACTTCTAGGAATGTCTCCCAAAGATATACTTGGAAAAATATGAAATTACAGGCACAAACCTATAAAACTGTAAACCACTCAAATGTCCAGTGGCAGGGAACTGGTTTAATAAACTTGGTGCATCTAAGCAGTGGAGAACTATGCAGCTGTAGAAAGGATTGAGAAATATCTTGATATATTGGTATGGAACAATCTCCAGGCTATATTGTTAAGTGAAATAAAGCAAAATGCGAGAGATTTTTCATGGTACACCACCTTTTGTATGAGAAATGGTGAGAAAATATTGGTACAGTGAAAAAACATTTGTTTATATTTTTCACAAATGAAACAATACTTCAAAAACTAATAGAAATAGTTTCCTATATTGGGAGAGAGAGTGCAGGATAAAAGGGAAAGAGAAGAAAAAGTTCTGTTGGTGCATCTTGTTAAATAGTTTGGGCTTCTGCAGCATATAAGTGGTTTCTATAATTAGAAAATGGGAAAAATAAATCCCTAAATTTGAAAATAAATGGAAACAAATGAACATAACCATATATCAATTTGATACCATAGCTATGTAGATAAAATAATTACTTCATTTTAAAATACAGTATACCCCTAGTAGGATGTATTCTAAAGAAAAAAGAACAGTGAAGAAATTTTACACTGCATTTAGTTGTCTTATCTGTAGTAAAAATAGTGATGACATAGGAGAAAAAAATAATTGTGTTAATACCATTAGAATTTGAGGTTTTTTTTAAGATTTTATTTATTTATTTGACAGAGAGAGATCACAAGTAGGCAGAGAGGCAGAGAGAGGGGGGAAGCAGGCTCGCCGCTGAGCAGAGAGCCCAATGCGGGCTTAACCCACTGAGCCACCCAGGTGCCCCAGAATTTGAGATTTTCACTGCAAAAGAGAAGTATAAAATTTCAAAAGTTAAGTAAAAACAGTAATGACTGCAATGAATTGAAATGTCAAATATATATAAATCTGTTCATGATGATGCTTTAAAGAACACATTGGTTACCATTGGAATTTGCCAGATTACTAAGTAAGGTAATTTAAACATTAATGAATGAGGGGGAAATCAAGTATCCTGCTTTTCCTGTATAAATGGAATAATTGAAGAGAGGGAGTTCTTTGTAGGTGAGGAAGGTTTTTCTTTTCTTTTCTTTTTTAAGATTTGACTTTTAAGTAATCTCTACACCAAATGTGGGGCCCACACTAATACCCTGAGATCAAGGGTCATGCATTCCACCCACTGAGCCTGCCAGGTGCCCTGAGGAAAAGTTTTTTATAGATGAGTGCCAGCTAATGAATAAGGAAACAATGATAGGATAGACCATCACCATTTTGCATCCTCTAATGATGTAAAGGCTATCTGGGAAACATCACTGACATATTAGGTAAAATGTTGATAGGTAACTTTACGATAGAGAAAACTGGTTATACCACTAGAACCCAATGATCAATTTTAGCAATAATAAAGCTAGGACAAAAATGTGTACTTTGTGGTGTGAGGTAATTGGAAGTATACAACCAATTGATGTAATTGGAAGCACATAACCAATTGACAAATCAGTTAAGTATTCTTGCATTAAAAAATCTAATTAAGCTTCTAACTCATCTTACAGGAAATAGGCATAATCAGAGCAGTGATAGGAGAAACATCAATACTTAAAATAATTTTATTTGGGAAAATGGAAATAAATGAACTAGACTTCCAATTCCAAGCCTAGAAAGTGAAGAGTAAAAGAACCAAAGAAAGCAGGAAGAAGAAAATAATAAAGATTAAAAAGCAGAAATTAATTATTGGAAAAGAAAAAAATTACAGAACTAATAAATAAATCTTTGGGAAAAGGAAACAAAATAGTTCTAGGCAAAAAATAAATAGACATACTACTAGCTAACCTAATCAGTAGAGGAAACAGAGAGAAAATACACAAAACAAGAAATGACAAGGAAGAACTAAGCTTTGCAATGGTAGAAATTTTTTAAAGTTTGAGACTACTTTGTACAACTGTGTACAAATGCACTTGAAAATCTAGTTGAAATAAATAATTTACTACGAAACTTATATTTCCAAAATTGCCCCTAGTAGAGATAAAAGTTTAAACAAATCAGTTTTCATGGCAGGGATAGAGAACAACCTATGCAGTAGAGATCTCTATAAACCAACATGGAGTGTTTTCAAAGAATATTGTTTAAAAAAAAAATCAAGTTGTGGAAGAGTGTATATAATGCAAACATTTTTATAGGAATGGGGGAAATAAGATGACATAGGCGTCCCTCGAACACAGTTTCTAAAGGAACCCAGGTTCTTTGAGGAAATGGCTGATTTTATGTCTGGGATACAGGAAATACACAGTAAGTTAAAACATCTTGTGTGAAAAACCGAGGAATTACTAAAAATTAATGGATACATGTCAAAAAGATACAGGAATTAGCTTAAAGGATTTCCTGCTGCCTAAATTTGTGATACATTGAACATCAAAAAGAACAATGATGGGACGCATGGGTGGCTCAGTTGGTTAAGCGGCTGCCTTCAGCTCAGGTCATGATCCCAGTCCTGGGATGGAGTCCCATATCCGGCTCCTTGCTCAGCAGGGAGCCTGCTTCTCCCTCTGCCTCTGCCTGTGCTCACTCTCTCTCTGTCTCTCTCTGACAAATACATAAATAAAAAATCTTAAAAAAAAAAAAGAACAATGATGATAATAGTTTATACCATCTTGAGTCAGAAAAGAACCCATTAGTCCATAGTGACACTCAAAACAAAGATGGTGGTGGGGGTGAGCTTTCTTCTTTCAAAGGCTGCCAGCTAATAAATGTGAAAAAATTACAGAATTAGAAAAATCACCATTTGCAACCACTATTGTTATCATTCAGGTAAGGATCATCAACGGATGCTGAAATTATTGGGTGGAAGATTTTTGAGGATTATTGGGCAATGGGATATTCACACATTATTATGTATCACCCCACAGATTGCAATATGGTGTACACACACACACACACACACACACACACACACACACACACACATACAATGTATTGACATTGTACCATAATCTTTATAAGCTTTCAGTAGCCCAGAAGTGGGGGGAGCTCTTTTATTAGCTCTTCAACAGTAATCTTCAATGGAAGAAGAGACTTCCCTTTGTCTTTGTCTGTGTGCTTTTGGAACTTTCCTCACTTCTAGGGAAACAGAAGTATCGTTCCTGAGGGAAACTGAGGCTACCAGAATGGAGATGTTTAGATTGAGAAGCTAAGCCACATGTTTTATTTTATAATGTAAAACTGATGTGTCTTGCCAAAGACTGGTATTTTAGCAAAGCCAAGACCATGCAGACTAGTGTCTTCCACAGGAAAATGGATTATTTTCCAGATTTGGATTTAGATTTTATTCTGTTTGGCTTTTATTGCTGGAGATGTGTATATATGTGTTCTTCTTTGTGGAGTAACACACAGAGAATTAGGAGCAGAACCTCTAAAGCCGTAGGAGAGATAGTCATACCTGATCTATCTCTGGGACTTTGAATAAATGACTTGGACTTAGTGCAGTTTAGCAGAGTGGATTGTGGATATGCCCGCTAAGATTCCATAACTCAGAATGTCCTGATGTTGGCTGCCACTGTGTCATAATTATCCTGAGGGGTGTGAGGAGGGTGGAGCTTAGAATAACCAAAGCCCTGTTTGGGTGGTGATTCTTTTGAAGGGAAATGATTCTACTGGAGATCATCCACTTGACTAGTAATTATAAATTATTGGGTTGTAAAATTTAAGGATGGAGAAGGTACAGGAACTAGAGAAGAAGAACTTTTTTCTCTTTTGAGTTCTTGCTGGGAGTATGATGTGGCTCTTGAGACATCAAGATAAATGGGGGCCGAACAGAGAGGCAGTGTCCCACTGGGGAGGGCATCTTTGACAGAAACCATTTCTAAGGGCAGTAAGGAGTGACTGCCTGTACTAAGCTTCCCTTGCCAACATATCTTAGCTCTGGTGGGGGGATTAAGGAAGGGCTTGTTCCAGCCAGGGCTCAGTGGTAAAGGGCAAAATGCTGCCTCTCCCCTGTAACAGCAAAGGGGTGATAATGAGGATGTCCCAAGTTAGCAAAAATACATATATATTTTCCAAAGGGCTTAACTTCTGTGTAAATCAATTAATAAGAGTGTATACCCATTATTAATTGGTTCTTTCATTTCCTTATAATAAATTCACAGTCTCCTATCAATAAGATAAATTCCAGTGATTTTGAAAAATTGATATTTTTTCATTAGTTTGCCAACAGCAGATCTTGGACCTCCATAGGTGCATGAGACGAGTCCTTATGATAAATCTCTGCCTCTATCATTATGTGTCTATAGATAGGTAGGTAGATAGATATACATTTATTGGTTCCATTTCTCTGGAGATCCCAGACTAATACACTGGATAATGAATACAGTCTTTCTTTCATAAAATACTTGGTTAGGGAGAGCTTTAACTGTCATACATTTACATCTGCCTCATCTTTTAACTGCTGTATGATATCCCTTGTTCTATGGTATATTTAGCCATTTCCTTTTTGATAGGCACATAAGTTCTCTCTGGGCTCTATTCTCAGAATAATGGCAAACAACATTTTGGCAAAGTAGATTGCTTCCATTATGGATTGAGAATTGCTGAGCCAGTCCTGGCCATAGGGTAAAACACACATGAGAGGAAAATGGAAATATCTTCCACAGTGAGGATTTGCTCTCCCTGTATCACAGACCTTAGGACAATAGCTCCCATTCATGGCTTTGTGATCTTACTTTGCCAAGTCAGGACATTTTTTGAAAAGCAAAAACAAAACAAAACAAAGAACTTTCTGTTACCATCATCATTTTCAAAAGCAGGCTATTTTAGGGGTGCTTGGGTGGCTCAGCTGGTTGAACATCTAGCTCTTGATTTTGGCTCAGGTCATGATCTCAGGGTCATGAGACTTGAGCCCTGAGTCAGGATCCATGCTCAGCATGGAGTCCGCTTGAGACTTGCTCTCCCTGTGCCCTTCCTCCCCCCTCTAAAATAAGTAAATCTTAAAAAAATGAACAAACAAGCAAACAAACAAAAACCCAGACTTTTTAAACATAAAAGCACAGAGACAACCTCAGTTTAATAGATGGTCAAATTGAATAAATTCAATTTTATTCAAAATGCGCTGCACTGTCTTTATTCTTTGTAGTCAATGGGTGAATACATTCTCACTCACCTGTTTCAGTCTCCGTATACATACATTAATATTATTCTGACCTCTACATTAACAAAGTATTTGGGAGATAAGTAAAGTGAGAGAGTTCCTGCCTTCTGACAAAGGGAGAGATCACAACCTAAGAAAAGATGAAGGATGTTTCCTTGGACTCTGACCTAGGAAGAGTTTAGGATGTGGTGGAGAGAAGTCAAACCTATGTTCTTGAGGTCTCAACCAAAAAGAAGCCTGACATAAAAAGAAGAGTGTGAGGTTGCCCAAAGAGATTGAAACCCATTGGGAAAATACTGTCACCCAGTATGCCCTGCAATGGTACCATAGTTATAGACACCAGAACAAGTTATTTAGAGAATAACATCTGAATCCATTAGGTCATCTTTATGCTGCTTTCTTTAACACATTTCCCTTCTATACCATGAAAAAATTGTGAGAATATAAGGTTCATGTGAAGTGAAAAAATTGATGATTATCTTTTGAAATAACATAGCCACTTTTAGTGGCCATAGCAGCTGTTCCATCTTCAAAGACAAGGAGAAGAGCAAGGAATGCTGGCCCAGCAAAAAAGTGAGTGTGAAAAATGAAAGGATGGAGAAGCACATTCTGTTGTTAGAAAGGCCCTGGAGATGGGGCACCTGGCTCATCAGTAGACCATGCAGTTCTTGCTCTCAGGGTTGTGAGTTTGAGCCCCGTGTTGTGCAAATGGATTACTTAAAAATAAAATCTTAAAACAAAGAACAACAAAAATGGAAGTCAGGTCCTGGTGTGTCAGTTCAGCCAGCACTGTGGTTCTCACTCTATAATCCCACCTGAGGAGCAAGGTTTGGAGTGAGACCCCAGCTGAAGATCTGTGATTTATGGGCAATTCTGCCACTCTCAGGGAAAGACCTTGGACCAAACAATTGTCTTGCTGATCCTTCATTTGTAAAAAGATTGCCCTGTGTGACAAGAGGGTAAGTTTAAAGCCCTGTGAAAATTAGAAAGTGGTATACAAAAAACAGAAAGGTAAGGGGGGAGTTGGGATGGGCCAAAGCTAGTTCGTATGGAGACTTTGTGCAAACTAGAAAAAGAACCTCCTTTGGTAGACACAGCGTGGTGCTGGACTCACAGCTGGGTTGGTGGAACTCGGGCTGGGTTGTAGCCTACCATATTCCCTGAGTTGCATGTGAACTACCTGCAAAACTGCATGCAGTGGACCCAGTGGTCAGGGACATTTGTTCTGGGCCTCAAGTTCAAAGGAGTCTCCAATTCTGACTTCCATTCAGTAGAAATACATGCAAGAGTTCAGGATGAAGCTCTATCACAATGATGATTCTGCATGATACTCATCTAGCTAACACTGAGGGCAAGCAGTCTCAGTCTCAAGCTGCTTGGGCCTCCCTGAGACTTCTGTAGAGCCTAATTATTTAATAACCTTAAAAAAATCCAGTGACATTCAGCTTCAATTAAGGACATTGGTTAAGTAGCTGCATCAGCAATTTTTATATGTAGGACAAATAAAATAATAATTGCACATAGACAAATGACCAATATATGGTCTTCACCCTTGGACAACACTTCATTTTGCCGTGTTTGAAACCAGCCTCGAAACCAGACACAGTACTTTGTTTCATCTGCCTTCTACCCTCCCCATTAATGACTCATTTCATGTTATACTGGCCTTCTTTTCTTCTGTTAAACACATCAAATTCACCCAAAGGATACAAAAATACTGTTCCAAAGGGGCACATGCACCCTGATGTTTATAACAGCATTATCAACAATAACCAAATTATGGGAAGAGCCCAAATGTCCATCGCCTAATGAATGGATAAAGAAGATGTACACGTACACACACACATGCTGGACTATTATTTGATCATCAAAAAGAATGAAATCTTGCCATTTGCAACAATATTGATGGAGTTAGGCTGTATTACACCCAATGAAGTAAGTCAGTCAGAGAAAGGCAAATATGATATGATTTTGCTCATACGTGGAATTTAAAAAAAAAAAAAAAAAAAAACCAGATGAACTTAGGGAAAGGGGGAAAAAGAGAAAGAGAGAAGCAAACCATAAAAGACTTTTAACTACAGAGGACAAACTGAAGGTTGATGGAGAAAGGTGGATGGGAGATGAGCTAACTGGGTGATGGGTATTACAGAGAGCACTTTTGATGAGTGCTGGGTGTTTTATGTAGGTGATGAATCATTAAATTCTACACCTGAAACCAATTTTACCATATATGTTAACTAACTAGAATTTATTTTTTTTCTAACTAGAATTTAAATAAAAAACTTGAAATAAACAAACACCCTCCCCCCCACACACACACCTAGTTCATCCTACCTCTGGACATTTGCACTTTCTCTTCCCTCTGCCTAGAATGCTTTTCTCCCAGATTTTTGCATGGCTCAGTTCTTTGAGCTCAAATGACCTCTCTCATCAGAGAGGCGTATGAAATTATTATGTGGCTTCTAAGCTGCACTTTAAAAAAAATTTAGCATTTTAATATCTTTGAACCTGAGATGCATTTAACAATTGCTAGTGTCTTATGACTGGGATTAGCCAGGCAGCAGGCATGGCTTAGTTGTCATTGCTCATGTGGACAAATCCAAATTTGACTGTTATTCGTGGTGGGCCTATTGGACATTGACCTCTTCTTCACAATTTAGTCAACAATCAGGGACACTAGACACCTACATATCTAAGAGAGAAACTCAAATGATATTCTAAAGATCAGGAAGTTTTTTTTTAAAGATTTTATGTTTTAGGTTCACAGCAAAATTGAAAGGGAAGTACGGAGACTTCCCATAGACTCCCTGCCCCCACAGGTGCACAGCCTTCCCCATTACCAGTATCCCTTACCATCACAGTACATTTGCAGGAAGATTCTTTGTATTTGAAAATGGTGAAGCAATGCCAACTTTCCTCACCAAAAATGAGAAAATACAATTCATTCTCTGGAGGGCTTCTCCTATGATAGAAGCCCACCTCAGGCATAACTGTGTAATTGCATTTTTATACAATGTAAATTCATGTATATATTTTAAACTTCAAATTTGCTTTAAAAAATTATGTACCATAGATATTTATGAGTAATATGCATCTTTCCCAAGAAGACTTTATCAAAAGTATGACAGAAAAATTGAGATATTTATCTTCAAAATATTTGCTCTCCAAAGGCTGAGAGGATTTATTGTTCTGTTCATCTTAAAAATGAAAAACTAGTAAAACAATAAATTTAAAAAACCTCAGTGACAGCTGACAGTAAATGTTTTCTAGGATCTGTAACTTGTGTTCTTCTGAAAATGAATCTTTTGGGGACTCAAGATTTCTTACTATTCACTAACCAAAACTTTCAAAGAGCTCATCTTTCTCAAGTGGAGCTTGTAGCTTAGTTTGTAAAGTACTTACTTCTGAAATATACATTTTACTTGGTCTATTTTGCTTATATTAAGTTCAGTAGCTAACCTCTCCATGTCCATTTAAACAAAATATTTCAGAAGCTCATACTACTACCACATTTTCAGTTTAGTGGAGAATCTAAATTTCCTTCTGAAAAAAGTAACAGAACAGTGCTCAGCAAACATATCCTTTTTAAAACTCAGAATTGAGTTTGGGTTTTTGTTTTGTTGTTTTTATTGCTTCTAACCTCCCAGGCAAAAATTGTATGTCTCACAGTCTTGATTTTGTTTCAGAAAATAATATTGAAGATGGAGTAGAAAAGATCTCCTAGTTCTTATTTATTCTTCTAGTTTTTGAACCAGTTTTTCTTATTCCTGACTCTTTATAAACAAATGTCATGTGTGAAATATCTATGCCTAATGTTGATGAGAATAGAAGTATGGATTTCATACCTCCTTTTTCTGTTTGGGTCCGTATTTTCCAATAACTGACTCTTCTTTCTCATCCTCAGGCTGCATCCATGCCAAGAGTTGATCACAGTGGGGATGCTGTTCTCACAACTTGCCTCCACTCTCTTGACCCTTTTCACATATTCAGAGCACCTGAATCAAAGCTGGGCCAATCATAGTCCCTCTGAGGGCATTTGGAATGTAGACTAGAAATTCTAAGCTTATTTTGCCTCATTTTTAGAACAGAGGAGATAGAAACTCAGATATCAATGGATACTTTCCAGCTTGTGAACCAGGATGTAGGCCAAGCCAGTGTGTAGTAAGAGAGAAGGAAAAATGGAGATATAGAGATTGAAGCAGAGTTGAAGGGAGAGTGAGGGTGGTGTGTCTTCCTGGCCTGACTGTGTCCTACCCTTGAGACATTTGAATCAGCTCTGCTTTTTTTTTTTTTTTACTTTATTTAAGCTTTATTTAAACATATAATGTAACCTCACCACCCTCACCCAACCCCTCTTCCCCCCACCCCCCTCAGTTTGTTTTATGACATTAAGAGTCTCTTTTGGTTTTTCTCCCTCCCGATCCCATCTTCTTTCATTTTTACTTTTCCTACCACCTTAACTCCCACCCCCGTTGCATCTCCACTTCCTCATATCAGGGAGATCATGTGGTAGTTGTCTTTCTCCAGTTGACTTATTTCGCTAAGCATAATACGCTCTAGTTCCATCCATGTCGTCGCAAATGGTAAGATTTCATTTCTTTTGATGGCTGCATAGTATTCCATCGTATATATATACCACTTCTTCTTTATCCATTCATCTGTTGATGGACATCTAGGTTCTTTCCATAACTTGGCTATTGTGGACATTGCTGCTATAAACATTCAGGTACACGTGCCCCTTTGGATCACTACGTTTGTATCTTTAGGATAGATACCCAGTAGTGCAATTGCTGGGTCATAAGGTAGCTCTATTTTCAATTTTTTGAGGAACCTCCATGCTGTTTTCCAGAGTGGTTGCACCAGCTTGCATTCCCACCAACAGTGTAGGAGGGTTCCCCTTTCTCCACATCCTCGCCAGCATCTGTCATTTCCTGACTTGTTCATTTTAGCCATTCTGACTGGTGTGAGGTGGTATCTCATTGTGGTTTTGATTTGTATTTCCCTGATGCCCAGTGATGTGGAGCACTTTTTCATGTGTCTGTTGGCCATCTGGATGTCTTCTTTGCAGAAATGTCTGTTCATGTCCTCTGCCCATTTCTTGATTGGATTATTTGTTCTTTGGGTGTTGAGTTTGCTAAGCTCTTT
>ML111655.1:93826-110810 GCA_003697995.1 Taxidea taxus jeffersonii
AACCTCCATGCTGTTTTCCAGAGTGGTTGCACCAGCTTGCATTCCCACCAACAGTGTAGGAGGGTTCCCCTTTCTCCACATCCTCGCCAGCATCTGTCATTTCCTGACTTGTTCATTTTAGCCATTCTGACTGGTGTGAGGTGGTATCTCATTGTGGTTTTGATTTGTATTTCCCTGATGCCCAGTGATATGGAGCACTTTTTCATGTGTCTGTTGGCCATCTGGATGTCTTCTTTGCAGAAATGTCTGTTCATGTCCTCTGCCCATTTCTTGATTGGATTATTTGTTCTTTGGGTGTTGAGTTTGCTAAGCTCTTTGTAGATTTTAGATACTAGCCCTTTATCTGATATGTCATTTGCAAATATCTTTTCCCACTCTGTCAGTTGTCTTTTGGTTTTGTTGACTGTTTCCTTTGCTGTGCAAAAGCTTTTGATCTTGATGAAGTCCCAATAGTTCATTTTTTCCCTTGCTTCCCTTGCCTTTGGCGTTGTTCCTAGGAAGAAGTTGCTGTGGCTGAGGTCGAAGAGGTTGCTGCCTGTGTTCTCCTCAAGGATTTTGATGGATTCCTTTCTCACGTTGAGATCCTTCATCCATTTTGAGTCTATTTTCGTGTGTGGTGTAAGGAAATGGTCCAATTTCAGCTCTGCTTTTTATAACTTATCTTTTAAAAATTTCAGCTGGTTAGAAATGGTTCCTATTACTTAAAAGAGAAATGTTAACCAGTACGGTGCTTTCTACATGAGATTTTGGGGAATTTCTCTTATTTTCTTAATTCTTCTTTTTTTTTTTTTTTTAAGATTTTATTTTAGGGTGCCTGGGTGGCTCAGTGGGTTAAAGCCTCTGCCTTTGGCTCAGGTCATGGTCTCAGGGTCCTGGGATTGAGCCCTGCATCGGGCTCTCTGCTTGGCGGGGAGCCTGCTTCCTCCTCTCTCTCTACCTGCCTCTCTGCCTACTTGTGATCTCTGTCTACCAAATAAATAAATAAAATTAAAAAAAAAGATTTTATTTTATTCATTTTAACAGACAGAGATCACAAGTAGTCAGAGAGGCAGGCAGAGAGAGAGAGAGAGGAAGAGAAGCAGGCTTCCCGCTGAGCAGAGAGGCCCATGTGGGGCTCGATCCCAGGACTCTGGGATCATGACCTGAGCCGAAGGCAGAGGCTTTAAACCACTGAGCCACCCAGGCGCCCCTTTCTTAATCATTCTTATTAGACAGCTGTTGTAATAGCCACAAAAGGACTTTCCTCAGAAAATTTTTCTTCCTTTTTTTTTTTTTTTTAAGATTTTATTTATTTATTTGGCATACAGAAATCACAAGTAGGCAGAGAGATAGGCAGAGAGAGAGGGAGGAAGCAGGCTCCTTGCCGAGCAGAGAGCCCTATGTGAGGCTTGATCCCAGGACCCTGAGATCATGACCTGAGCCGAAGACAGAGGCTTTAACCCACTGAGCCACCCAGGTGCCCCTCTTCCTTTTTTTAAATCTCAGATTTACGTGTTTAATTTTTTAAATTTTATTTTTTTTTTATTTACTTGATAGACAGAGATCACAAGTAGGCAGAGAAGCAGGCAGAGAGATAGGAGAAAGCAGGCTCCCTGCTGAGCAGAGAGCCTGATGTGGGGCTCGATCCCAGGACCCTGAGATCATGACCTGAGCCGAAGGCAGAGGCTTAACCCACTGAGCCACCCAGGTGCCCCTTACGTGTTTAATCATTCTTCTTTCCTTGATGAAATCGATATTACATTTCTCTCTGTAGGGGGGAATGCAAAGGTTTGCCGAAAAATCTGAAAAGGCTGAAACGACATGGTCCATATGTATTCTCTAAATAGAGTTCCATTCAAGGACAAATCTCCTCAAAGAAGAGAAACAACTGGGGATAGAATCGAAATATAACAGGACACAGCAAAGGCCAAAGAAAAAGAATATCCAACTTAATAGTGGGATGGAGGTAAGAAGGAACAGTCAAATTTCAGAATATAAGCCTGCCATATTCTTGCCAGTTTTTCATCAGAAAAACATTGAGCCTGGGTGGCTCAGTCAGTTAGGTGTCTGATTTTGGCTCAGGTCTTAGTCCTGGTCCTGGGATCAAGCCCTGCTTTGGGCTTCCTGCTTAGCTGGGAGCCTGCTCCTCCCTCTCCTTCTACTCCTCCCCCCTGCTCATGTGCTTGCTCTCTCTCTTATAAATAAATAAATGAGAAAAAAAAAACATTGAAACAAGAGAACTCTAGAATTATAATGTTTAATATAAACTTATTAAGGTTTAGATAGAAAGTTTCACTCTCAAGAGTTATCCAAAACAACATTATTTTTTAAAAGCCTCAAAAACTACATAAAAACTGAGAAACAGAAAAGATGGAGATTAAATTCCATCAAAGTTCAGGAAAGAGAGAATAATATACCTATAGATGATGAAAACTTGCCCAAAAGACATTCTCATAAAGCAGATTAAAAATGAAAATCTAATAATACAAAGAAAATAATATAACAAGTGAAAGAACAGATTTTATTTGAGGTGATAGAACTCAGAAAAGAATTAAAATTATTAAGAAATGGACAAAATGTAAAGGAAACCTACTGAATGGGAGAGGATTTTGCAAATGACATGTCCAATAAGGGGTTAATACCCAAACTATATAAAGAACTGATACACCATCATTAACATAAAAAAACTGGTTAAAAAATGGGCAGAGGGCCTGAATAGTCATTTTCCAAAGAAGACATAGAGAGGGTGAACAGACAAATGAAATAATGCCATCACTAGTTATCAGGAAAATGCAATTCAAACCATAATGAGATATTACCTCACACCAGTCAGAATGGCTAATATAAAAAAGACAAGGACTACCAAGTATTGGCAAGGATATGGAGGAAAAGGAACACTTGTGCACTGTTGGTGGGAAGGTAAATTGGTGCAGCTACTGTAGAAAACAGCGTGGAATTTCCTTAAAGTGTTAAAAAGCAATACCACATAGCCAAGTAATTTCACTGCTGGGCATTTACTAAAAGAAAACAAAACACTAATTCAAAAGGATATAGGCACTGGTATGTTTACTGACACATCATTTACAATAGCCAGATATAAAAGATTTGGAAACAATGTAAGTGTCCAGATGTGATATGTGTATACAATGGAATATTATCCAGCCATTAAAAAGAATGAAATCTTTCCATTTGCAACAACATGGATGGAACCAGAGTATATTATTCTAAGAGAAACTAGTCACACAGAGAAAGACAACTACCACATGATCTCACTTATATGTGAAATCTAAAAAACAAATGAAAAAGCAAAAAACAAAACAGAAACAGACTCAGATAGAACAAACTGGTGATTGCTGTAGGGGAGAGAGGGAGAACAAAATGGGTGAAGGGTTTTAAGAGGGACAAACTTCCAGTTATAAAATAAATAAGGAATGAAAAGTATAGCATAGGCAATATAGCCAATAATACTGAAATAACTGTGTGGTGACAAATGGTTAATTACCCTTAATGTAGTGAGCATTGCATAATATATAGACTTGTCTAATCACTGAGTTGTACACCTGAAACTAATAGAACATTATATGTCAGTTAAGCATCTGCCTTCAGCTCATGACCCCAGGATCATGGAATGGAATTAAGCCCTGCTTTGGGCTCCCTGTACAGTGGGGAGCCTACTTCTCCTTCTGCCTGCTGCTCTCTCTGCTTGTGCTCTCTATATCTCTGTAAAATATATAAATAGAATCTTTTAAAATAAATAAATAAAATTACTCAGTGTAATAAAAAAAATGAATTCTGCCATTAGGGTGACTTAGGTCTAACAAATTGTGTTTTGGGTGACTTTTAGTCCAAAATTTCAAATTCCTTGGAAGATATGATTGATTCAGCTTGGGTTGGGTATCAATCCCAGAATCAACAGTTATACGTATTGTAGATATGATTGATGAATGGTCAACCTTGTATATCAAGGGAAGTTTCCAAAGAAACATGAAGTGTTGTGAGCTGAACAGTACTTTGAAAACTGTCTTCTGCACTATGCCCACCAACCCATTTCATACACCTGAAGCTTTCCTCACTCTGCGTGGTATAGTTCTCCCCCACACAATTGCATCCATCCCTTTCCAGTGGAAGATGATACAAACTTGTGTCCCTTTATTCATCTAGAGGAAACACCATAGGAAACATACACCTGTAAGCCAATGATTTCCTAGAGCATTCTTACTCCAGTTCTGTCAAAATATCCTTATATATTCTACAGCTCATGTTGGCTGGAAAAATTTATCTTTTGTTAAACATTCATTCAGACTGGTGAAAAGAACCATTTTCATTAACTTCAACAAGACTATTTCTTACTCTAGGGGCACCTGTGTGGCTCAGTTGTCTGACTTCAGCTCAGGTCATGATCCCATGTCCCGCCCCCCTCGGGGCTCTGTGCTCAGAAGGGGGGTCTGCTTGTCCCTCTCCCTTTGCCCCTCACCCCTACTCATTCATGCACGTGCTTGCACTCTCTCTTAAGTCAGAAAATAAAATCTTAAAAAAAAAAAGTACTGTTTACTCTAAATCCATATTTATTTTTGCTTGAAGTCTACTACTGGCAATCACTCATTAACCAATTCTCTGCTTATTTATTTATTCTTAAAAGGTACTAATTAGATTATATATTAACAGGAATATATTTTTAATTTTAGAAGTAATGCATTCACTGAAATGCTTTGTTTAGATCTGCTTTATAAGTAACCCAACATTTTTCTTTTATTTTGTTAATTTGCACAAAACAGATTAAACTGTGCTCCTAGAAACTGCAATCATGATAAGTGTTAGCCAAATAGAGTTAGGATGTAATGTCCCAAATTAAATATTTTATTCAACTAAGATTAATTCCTTTTTTCAAATGATGATTTGCTGTTCTAATTCTGTCAAATACATGATTACCAACTATCATTTTCAGACATTAATTGCAATTGCATTTAAGATGTTTGGCTGGCTCAATTGGTGGAACATGCAATTCTTGATCTCAAGGTCAGGAGTTCGAGCCCTGTGTTAGAGATGGAGATTGGTTGGAAGAAAAAAAGGGGGAAATGAAATTGCTTGCACTCTCTCTCTCTATATATATAGGAATAGCACTTCTAAGAAATTAAATCTGTAAAGATTTAAAAGTTGGAATATAATTGAGGCTGTACCCTGTCTCATTCTACTAATGAGTATTTTTCATCGATAAATCCATAGCTGTATAGTTTATAAGCTCTGTCTAATTCAATAAGAAATGAACATCTAATAAATCTTTTTTTTTTTTTTAATTTGACAGAGAGAGACACAGTGAGAGAGAGAATACAAGCAGGGGGAGTGGGAGAGGGAGAAGCAGGCTTCCCGCTCAGCAGAGAGCCCGATGCGGGGCTCCATCCCAGGACCCTGGGATCATGACCTGAGCCGAAGGCAGACACTTAATGACTGAGCCACCCAGGCACCACTAAATCTTTTATTTTTATATTGATTATTTTCCATCAAAATGTTTTTGTATGTATGTTGTTTTGATCATTTGTTTTTACATAATAATTATAAGGTTGATTCAATGTAGGAGCCCTTTTTAAAATAAAAGATTTTATTTATTTATTTGACAGACAGAGATCACATAAGTAGGCAGAGAGGCAGGGGGGTGGGGAGAAGCAGGCTCCCTGCCGAGCAGAGAGCCTGATGTAGGACTTGATCCCAGGACCCTGGGATCATGACCTGAGCAGAAGGCAGCGCCTTAACCCACTGAGCCACCCAGGCATCCCTAGGAGACTTTTTTTTAACCTTAGATTCTCTGTTTTTAGATTCTCTGAAGAGAATCTAAAAACATTAATTTCAGTGTATGTGTGTATTTTTGTGACACAGAGTAGGAAAGAATGATCAATATAAGACCGAGCATAAAAATATAATACATGAGGATTAAATATTATGAGGGGAGTAGAAGGCAAATATGAATTCAAGGAGAAAAATACAATGTAGAACTTTTCACTGTTCAAAAAGAACTTGTTCAAAACTGATGGCTACCAGAGGAGAAGTGGGGAGGGGGAGAGAGGTGAAAGAGGTAAAGGGGATTAAGAGTATGGTTATCATCATGAGCACTGAAAAGTGTACAGAATTGTTGAATCACCATATTGTACACTTGAAGCTAATATAATACTGTATGTTAGCTATACTGGAATTAAAAAGAGAAATTGTTCATATATTTTTTTAATGGATGCTAATAGCTTTCAAATTGCTATACTGTAAAGTTTCTATTAAACTTATTTAAAAGAATGATGTATCTTATTTTTTTAATGTAAATGTATATAATGTGTCACAAATTATAACCACTTAAACTTATGCTGAAAAACTTTAGGTTACTTAAAATCATGCAACAATTTTTAAAATATTCATTTGAAGAATTATGGCAAAGAAGTTTGAAGGCTACTGCTATAAACAGCAACAGGGAAAAAGAGGAAAGAGATTAAAGATTCTGTTTAAATTATGCTAATTCTTAACAAGAACAAGGGGAAGGGGCAATTATTCAATCTTCTGGCACCACTTTTGGATGCCAAGCAGAAGTCTGAAGTTTGAAGAAGTGAAAGCTATTACCTTCCCTTTAGAGGCAAGACCAGAAGTTGAGTCCATCACTTCTATCTATTAACCCTTAGTTCATAGCCATAGATAGTTGTAAGGGAGTCTGGACAATGTAATCATTATTCTGATGGCCAGCTGCCCAATTAAGAAAATGCAGTACAGGCCTTGTCCTCATTTTCATAAGTGGTCATGCAGCTTTAGCTTGGTGTTAATGATTTCCCTCCTTTATCCATTCTACTGTTCTGTTCTTTATGGCCAGAGTACATGATAAGAACAGCAGGAGCGTTATACTACTGCTTTACATTTTTTTTTTTGGCCATTAAATAAATTTCTGTTTAGAGGGAATATTGACTAAGAAAGCATGTTAGTATGAGATATTCAATAAGTGGATAGATGTTAGTACTGGCGGAAGAATGATGAATAGAGGAAGCCTATTCAAATGCACATTTAAGAATTTATTCTTGTTACAGTCTACATGATGAAAGGGGCCAAATAAAATCAACCTGATAACAATTAACTAGCTGTCAGGACCCTAGAGGAATGGTATCATCCTGGTGCTAAGGTTTGCTACCCTGCTAGAAAATTAGGTAGTCAACGGTGGCAGGGTTGGCCTCTGTGAGGAAGGATCCCTTGTTGAGTTCATGCATATGCTATCCCTGCAAAAACTATTGGTATTAGATAATTACCTATTAGACAGATAGTTCTTGTCTAGTAGATAATTGAATACACACTCAGCAGATTGAGGAAAAAAGGATAACTGACATCCACAGAAACAGTACTCCTACACATATGGCCATAAAGAGCCTTTTTCTACCCCCATGGTCTCACGTGATGAGTTAAATGGGATATGTATTAGTTAGTGATCTGTTTGCTTTCTTACCCAAATTAATAGTGGCTTAAGTAAGATAGAAGTTTAAGTCCCCCATAATAGTTTAAACATCAAGAGTGTGGAGTTGCTATGGTATTGGGGATCCAGGTTCATTCTAATTTCTCTGTGATCTCTAGAATATTGCTTGCATGCCTATGGTGTTTCATAGCCATCATTATAGTCACACGTCAGGCAGAAGTTTGAAGTCTGAAGAAGGGAGAGTGAAAGCTAACTCTCTTTTAGAGGCAAGATACAGAAGTCCCTTCTACCCATTAAACCCTAGATCATAGCTGTAGATAACTACAAGGCAGGATGGAAAATTCAGTTCCTTAGTTATTTCAAGGGCTTACTCATCACATACAGTAATCACTACTCTATTGGACAGCATAGACATAAAAAATTTGCATCCCTTTAGAAAGTAACATTGAACAGTGTTGTCTTGAGTCAAACTAGTTTATAGGAAGTATGAAAGCTAGAAGAACAAATTAAATGATGCCATTAGGAAACAACCAGCCAAATTCTAAATTCTAGGGCATTCTGTAAGATAAATGACCCAGTTTTTCGATTAAATGATATTCAAAAAGGGTTTTAAGAAATATATCATTTAAATGTGATTAGTAATTTTGAATCTTGATCGGAACAACTAATTATAAAAAAGACAATTTTGAGGTAAGAAAATATGAGTATATACTGTGTATTAGATGCTATTATATGCTGTGCATTAGATGCTATTAAGGAAATATTGCTTATTTTAAAGATATAACAATGGCATAGTGGTTATGTTAAAAAATCTTTTTCAGTTACAAAGGCATACTAAAATGTGTGAGATTTATTTTAAAAATATTTAAGCAAAAAGCAAAATAATAGAGAGGAATAGGTGAAATGAGTAAGATTGGAAACATTTTAATAATTGCTAGTTATATGATAAGTACATCAGAATTCATAATAAATTATATTCATAATATAAACTAGAAAAAGAAATAAAGGTGACAGCTACTAATATGTCCCAGCTGACTATTGCTATACAGGAACAAAGCCTTGAATTGCCAAATCTCTACATTTTTCAAAGAAGTGAATACTCCAGATTTTTTAAAAATAAGAGCTCTTGATTTCATAAAACAACAACAATGTGGCCAAACAAAATATATCAGTGGGCTGGAATTTGTCCTTGGCCATCTGTTTCTTCTCTAGGAAGAACTTGTGTTGTTAATGAGCGGTTCCCCCAAATTTAGAGTGTGTTCAAGCTTTTGAATAATTCCTGGAAACCAGTGGTTAATGGTTCCATGTCTGGGGACTCAGAGGTGATTGACACATTGCTTCTATCCAAATGGAGCTCTGAGTCTTGTTAGGGGGAGGGCATGTAGCCAAAGGCTTAGATCACAACATAGGTGTATGTGGAGAGGAACAGGTAGAGATGCAGTATTAGTCCTGCCATGATGTTATGAGCTGAATTTTGTCCCCCCACCCCAACACACACACAAATTCATATTTTGAAGTCTTAATGCCTAGTACCTCAGAATGTAACTTTATTTGGAGATAGGGGCTTTAAAGAGTTAATTAAGTTGAAATTGGGTCATTAGCGTGGGTTCTAATCCAATATGACTGATGTCCTTATCAGAATAGATGAAGAAGAGAGCCAGGGAAGATGGCAGAGTAGGAGGATCCTGAATTCACATCCTCCCACAGACACACCGAGGCAACAACTATGTGTAATGCAACTCACTCTAAAAATGACCTAAAGACTGGCAGAGCAGACTATTCACAGCTAAAGACAGAAGACTATATCAAGAAGGGTGGGAGAAGCAGAGATACTGTTGCCAACCAAACCCCTGGTGTGGCAACCCACAAGTGAGAAGAATATCACAGGCAGAGAGGAGTGAGGGGATCAAGTGCCTCTTGCCTAGGAAGAGGGGAGCTAACCTCACCAACCTGCATTCCTGCAGCAGCCAAAACTGGGCCTTTCAGCCAGCAGTGTAGGGTTAAGGGCAAGACCTGGCCATGGGTGTGCACAAGTCAGTCCTAAACAGTTATTGCTAACAGCCAGGCTAGGAGAAGCCCCACCCATGAGTGTGCCCATAGCCCTTGTCACCCAGTCACAATAGGAGGGCTCATGCAGCCCACACGGGGGACACTACAGGAGCTCCAGGTTCTGGTGACCAGGGGGGGATTGCACTACTGGGCACCACAAGACTTTTACACAGACCACTATTTTCAAGACCAGAAGATGTAGCTGACCTACCTAATATATTAAAAACAAACAAAGAGGCAAAATGAAGAGATGGGGGCATATGTTCCAAATGGAGGAACAAACAAAACCCCAGAAAAAGAGCTCAATGAAATAATGCAATCTACCTGGTAAAGAGTTTAAACTAATGGCTGCAAAGATACTCAACAGACTTGAGAGAAGAGTGAATAAACTCAATGAGAACTTCAACAAAGAAATAAAAAACATATTTAAAAAACAGTTGAAGGGGTGTCTGGGTGGCTCAGTGGGTTAAAGCCTCTGCCTTCACCTCAGGTCATGATCGCAGGGTCCTGGGATCAAGCCCCACATCAGGCTCTCTGCTCGGTGGGGAGCCTGCTTCCTCCTCTCTCTCTCTCTGCCTGCCTCTCTGCCTACTTGTGAGCTCTGTCTGTCAAATAAATAAATAAAATCTTAGAAAAAAAATAGTTGAAGAAAACAGTAAGTGAGATGAAAAACACACTAGAGTGAATAATAGATTAGAGGATGCAGAAAAAATCAGCAATCTGACAAACAAGGTAGTTGAAAACTAACAACTCCAAACAGCAAGGAGAAGAAGGAGAAGGAGAAGGAGTAGTAAAAGGTGGGGATAGTAGGATGGAACAACACCAAGCATGTTAGCATTTGGATTACAGGGGTCCCAGAAGGAGAAGACAGAGAGAAGGGGTCGAAAATTTATTTGAAGAAATAATAGCTGAAAACTTTCTAACCTGGGGGGCAGAAATAGACATCCAGGTAGTAAGGGCAGTAGATCAATCACTTATAATGTTAGTATGAAGGTTAAAATACAGACAGAGTAAAATCAATTATATCTACCAAAATAACTGAAGAGACACATAAAATAAAGATGTAAAATATGGCATCAAGTGCATAAAATGTAGAGGAGGGGAAATATAGTATATTTAGAAGGTGTTTGAACTTAAGCTGCTATCAACTTAATATAGACTGGTATATACATATAATGTTACATATATATGTTACATATGTAACCAAAATGCAAAAACCTATAATACACACACTAACACACACATGCACACACACACATACTCACACATGCAATAAAGAGAAAGGAATCCCAATATAACACTAAAGAAAGTCATTAAACCTCAAGAGAAGAGAGTAAGAGAAGGAACAGGCAACTACAAAAGAAATTAGAAAGCAATTAACAAAACGGCAATAAGTACATACCTATCAATAATTAGCTTAAATATAAATGGACTAAATACTCCAAAGAAATAGGGTGAATGTAGTGGATTAAAATACAAGACTCATCTATACGCTTCTTACAAGAGACTCACTTTAGACCTAAAGATACATAGAGACTAAAAGTGAAGGGATGGAAAAAGATATTCCATGCAAATGGAAACAAAACAAAACAAAAACAGAAACTGAGGTAGGAATACTTATATCACACAAAATAGACTAAACAAAGACTGTAACAAGAAACAAAGAAGGGTACTACATAATGATAAAGGGAATGATCTAAGAAGAGTAGATAACAATTGTAAATATCTATGTCCTCAGCATAGGATCAAGTAAATATATAAAGCAAATATTAACAGACATAAAGGGAGAAAATGAGAATAGTGCAATAATAGTAGGGGACTTTAACAACCCACTTGCATTAATGGATACATCATTTAGACAGAAAATCAACAAGGAAACAGTGGCTTTGAACAACATATTAGACCAAATGGAATTAATAAATAGTGCTGAACATTTCATCCAAACAGCATAATATACATTCTTTTCAAGGCACACAGAACATTTTCCATGTTAGGACACATGAACATTAGGCTACAGAACAAGTCTTACTAAATTGAAGAAGGCTGAAATTATATCAAGCATCTTTCCAGCCACAATACATCATGAAACGAGAAATTAATTACAAGGGGAAAAAAATGCAAATACATGGAGACTAAACAGCATGCTACTCAACAATGGGTCAACAAGGAAACCAAAAATAAAAAAAATACATGAAGTCAAATGAAAATGGAAACACAAGAGTTCAATATCTTTGGGGCACAGCAAAAACAGTTTTAAGAAGGTAGTTTATAGTAATACAGACTTACCTCAAGAAACAAGAAAAATCTCAAACAATCTAACCTAAATGATCTGGAAAAAGAATAAAAAACAAAGCCCAAAATAGACAGAAGGAAGGAAATAATAAAAATCAGAATAGAAATTTTAAAAATGAGACTAAAAAAAAACAGTAGAAAAGATAAATAAAACTAAGAGCTGTTTCTTTGAAAAAATAAAATTGGTAATCCTTTAACCAGACTCATCAAGAAACAAAGAAAAAGCAAGGACTCAGATAAATAAAATAAAAAATGAAAAAGAAGGGGCACCTCAGTGGCTCAGTTGGTTAAGCGTCTGACTCTTGGTTTCAGTTCAGGTCATGATCTCAGCATTGTTAGATTGAGCCCTGCATGTGGCTCCACGCTCAGGGCAGAGTCTGCTTGAGATTCTCTCCTTCTCTCTCCCCCTCGACTCTTCCCCTCACTTGTGCTGTCTCTCTCAAATAAATAAATAAAATCGTTTAAAAAATAAAAAATAAAAATAAATTAAAAAAATTAAAAATAAATGAAAGAAAAGAAGTTACAACTGACACCATAGACATACAAAGGATTATGAGACTGTTACAAAAACTTATATGCCAACAAATTGGACAACCTAGAGGAAATTGAAAAATTTTTAGAAACATACAATCTTCTGAGACTTAATCAGGAAGTAATAGAACAGACCGATTACTAGTAATGAAATTGAATCAATAATTTAAAAAAAAAACCTCCTAACAAAATAATCTGAGACCAGATGGCTCCACAAGTGAATTCTGCTAAACATTTTTCTTCAGTTTTATTTTTTATTTAAATTCAATTAATTAACTTATAATGTATTATTGGTTTCAGAGGTGGAGGTGAGTGATTCATTACATCAATTACCCTCCTTGATTTCCATCACCCAGTTACGCCATCCTCCACCCCCACTCCTCCAGCAAACCTGTTTGTTTCCTATGATTAAGAGTTTCTTATATTCTGTCTCCCTCTCGGATTTTGTTTTTTTCTCTCTTATTTTTATTTTTTTCTCTCTTCCCCTATGATCCTCTGTTTTCTTTCTTAAATTCCACTTGTGAGTGAGATCTTATGATTATTCTTTCTCTGATTGACTTATTTCACTTATCTTAGTACCCTCTAATTCCATCTGCATTATTGCAAATGGCAAGATTTCACTTTTTTGATAGCTGAGTAGTATTCCACTGTATATATATATATATATATATATACCACATCTTTATCCATTCATCTTTTGGAGGACATCTGGACTCTTTCCATAGTTTGGCTATTGTGGATGTTGTTACTATAAACATTGGGGTGCAGATGCATCTTCAGACTACTACATTTGTATATTTGTGGCAAATCCCTAATAGTTTAATTGCTGGGTCATAGGGTAGCTCTATTTTCAACTTTTTGAGAAACCTCCATACTGTTTTCCAGAGTGGCTGCACCAGCTTGCATTCCCACTAATAGTGTAAGAAGGTCGCCCTTGTCTCCATCCTTATCAACACATGTCATTTCCTGAGTGGTTAATTTTAGCCATTCTGACTGATGTGAGGTGATATCTCATTGTGGTTTTGATTTTTATTTCCCTGGACAAGTTGTGTTGAGCATTTTTTCATGTGTCTGTTGCCATTAGTGTGTCTTCTTTTGAGAAGTGTCTGTTCATGTCTTCTGCCCATTTTCTGACAATTTTTTTGTTTTTTGGTGTTTAGTTTGATAAGTTATTTATAGATTTCGGATGCTAGCCCTTTACCTGATAAGACATTTTCAAATATCTTCTCCCATTCTGTCAGTTACCTTTTAATTTTGTTGACTGTTTCCTTTGGTGTGCAAAAGGTTTTCATCTTGATGAAGTCTCAAGAGTTCATTTTTGTCTTTGTTTCACTTGTTTTTAGAGATGTGTCTAGCAAGAAGTTTTTGTGGCTGAGTTCACAGAGGTTGCTGCCTGTGTTCTCCTCTATAATTTTGATGTATTCCTGTCTCACGTTTAGGTCTTTCATCCATTTTGAGTCTATTTTTGTGAATGGTTTAAGGAAATGGTCCAGTTTATTCTTCTGTATGTGGCTGTTCAGTTTTTCCAGTACCATTTGTTGAAGAGACTATCCTTTTTCCATTGGATATTCTCTCCTGTTTTGTTGAAGATTAGTTGACCATAGAGTTGAGGTTCTCTATTCTGCCCCGTTGATCTGTGTGTCTGTTTTTGTGCCAGTACCATACTGTCTTGATGATTACAGCTTTGTAATAGAGCTTGAAGTCCAGGATTGTGATGCCACCAGCTTTGGTTTTCTTTTATCTACTAAACATTTTAAAGAATAGTTAATTTATCTTTTTAAAAAAGATTTTGTTACTTTATTTGACAGAGAGAGACACAGTGAGAGAGGTAACATGAGCAGAGGGAGTAAGAGAGGGAAAAGTAGGCTTCCCACCGAGCAGGGAGCCTGATGCGGGGCTCAATCCCAGGACCCTGGGGTCATAACCTGAGCTGAAGGCAGAAACTTGACTGAGCCACCCAGACACCCTGAGAAGTGTCAATGTATTTCCTTCTCAAACTATTCTGAAAAAAAAAAAAAATAGAAGAGGAAGGAATGTTTATAAACTCATACTATGAGCCCACTATTACCCTGATACCAAAACCAGACAAAGACACTACAAATATATATATAGATAGATCAATATCCCTGATGGACAGAGATGCAAAAATCTTCAACAAAATATTGGCAAACTGAATTCAACAATACATTAAGAGGATCATTCACCACGATCGAGTAGGATTTATTCCAGTGGTGCAAGGATGGTTCAATATCTACAAATTAATCAACATGACACACTGCATGAATAAAATGAAGGATAAAAATCATACAATCATGTTAATAGATGCAGAAAAAGCATTTAATAAAATTCAATATCATTCATGATAAAAAGCTCTCAAAAAAGTAGGTAAATGTACCTCAAGATAATAAAGTTCATATATGACAAACTCAGAGCTAACATCATACCTCATTGTGAAAAGCTGAAAGCTTTTCCTCTAAGATCAGGAACAAGACAAGGATGCCCACTCTCACCATGTTAATTCAACATAGTACTGTAAATCATAGCCACAGCAATCAGACAAGAAAAAGAAGTAAATTATCCACATTGGTTAAAAAAAAAAAAGTAAAGCTGTCACTATTAGCAGATAATATGAAAACCCTAAAGACTCCACCAAAAAACTCTTGGAACTAGTTAATGAATTCAGAAAAGTGGCAGGATACAAAATCAATATACAGAAGTCTGTGCATTTATATGCCCTAATAACAAAGTAGCAGAAAGAGAAATTAAGAAACCAATCCCATTTACAATTGCATCAAAAAGAATAAAATACCTAGTAATAAATTTTAAAAAGAAAGTGAAAGACCTGTACTCTGAAAACTATAAGACATTGATGAACAAAATTGAAGAGGTCATAAATAAATGGAAATATATATCATCTTGGTAGAATTAATATTGTTGGGGGATCTTGGGTGGCTCAGTCTGTTAAGCATCCAACTTTTGATTTTAGTTCAGGTCATGATCTTAGAATGATGAGATCAAGCCCTACATCAGGCTCTGTGCTGGACATGGAGGCTGCTTATGATTCTCTCCCTCTCCTTTTGCCCTTCCCTCACCTCTCCAAAACAAAACAAACAAAACGAAACCCTAAACTCAAATAGATTAAAGCCCTAAGTGTTAGACCTGAAACCATAAAACTCCCAAATGAGAACATAGGCAGCAAAAACTTGGACATTGGTGTTCATAATATTTTTCTGGATATGTCTCCTCAGGCAAGGGAAACAAAAGCAAAAATAAACAGTTGGGAATACATCAAACTAAAGAGCTTTTGCACAATGAAGGAAACAATAAGAATAAAAGGAAAAGACAACATACTGAATAGGAGAAGATACCTGATAAGGGTTTAATATCCAAAATATATGAAGAACTCATAAAACCCAACACAGAACCACCCCCCCAAACACACACACACACACAAAACAAAAAAACTCACAAATAATCCAGTTAGAGAAAGGGCAGAGACTGCTCACTTTGGCAGCACATATACTAAAATTGGAACAATACAGAGAAGATTAGCATGCTCCTGTGCAAGGATGCCAAGCAAATTCACAAAACATTCCATATTTTTTAAAACATGGGCAATAAAAAATATTACAAATGAAAGAAAGGACGGGAGGAAGGAAATAAGGAAATGGTCAGAGGACCTAAATAGACATTTTCCCAAGGACTTACAGATAGCCAACAGATACATAAAAAGATGTTCGACACCACTAATCATCAGGGAAATGCAAATCAAAACCATAATGAGAAAACAAAACAAAACCATAATGAGATATCATTTTACTCCTGTCAGAGTGGCTACTATGAAAACCAACAAGAAATAACAAGCATTGGTGAGAATGTGGAGAAAAAGGAACCCTCATGTATTGTTGGTGGGAATATAAATTAGTGCAGCCACATTGGAAAATATTATGGAGTTTCCTCAAAAAATTAAAGAGAAAAATACCATACAACCCAGTAATTCTACTTCTGGATATTTACCAATGAAAACAGAAATACTAATTCGGAAAGATATATGCATCCCCATATTTATTACAGCATGATTTAACATAGCTGAGATTTGGATTTTAAACAAAGAAATGACATCATCAGATTCACAGTTTTTGGAGAAACTGAAGAAGAAAGAAACCACCAATAGATGTATGGATAAAGAAGTGGTATATACACACAATGGAATATTATCAGCCTTTAAGGAATGAAATCTTGCTATTTTCAACAACATGGATGGACCTACAATGTATTATACTGAGTGAAATAAGTCAGATAAAGAAAGACAAATTCTACATGATTGCACTCATATGTGGAATCTAAAAAACAAACAAAAAGCAGAAGAAGACACATGAATACAGAGAACAAACTTGCGGTTGCCAGAGGAGAGGGGGTGGGGGTTGGGCAAAATAGTTGAAGGTGATTAAGAGGTACAAAGTTCCAGATATAAAACAAGTCATAGGGATGGAAAGCACAATAGTATATCATCAATAATATTGTAATAATGTTGTATGGTGACAGATGGTAACTACACTTTTCACGGTGAGCATTTTGTAATGTGTATAATTATCAAATCACTATGTTGTATACTTGAAAGTAATATAATCATAATAGTATATGTCAGTTATACTTCAATTAAAAACAAAGAAGCTGGTCATCCAAATGACTTGTTTAAACAAA
>ML111656.1:0-16971 GCA_003697995.1 Taxidea taxus jeffersonii
ACTTTAATTACCTCCGTAATACATAAGCTTCAGTGTCTCTCATTCAGGTATTTGGTTTACCTTGCTATATTCATTGTCAGAGTTATAATGGGAATTTTTTGTGGTGGTAAATGAGTCAGTTTTTCTGTTTTGTTTAATGAACTTGAAGTTAAAAAAAAAAGAATTTAAAACATGTTTAATGAAGTGAAGACAAAGTATGTTTATGATTTCTTTCAACAATGAAACATATATATGCACATGATTTAAATAGCCATATCATTTATTTAAACTATTCACACGTTGGATTTATAGGTGAATTTTTTTTTTGTATATTTATTTACCTTGGCATTTCCAAATGGGTACTTTTTCTACATGTGATATATTATTTGTATAGAGTAGTGTTAAGTTGTGAAGAAGGTACTCATTGAATGGGAAAAATATGTCATTTTAGTAAAAGAATTAGCTGAAGAAAATAAGCAGCTGGAAGAAGGTATGAAAGAAATATTGCAAGCTATTAAGGAAATGCAAAAAGATCCTGATGTTAAAGGAGGAGAAACATCTCTAATCATCCCTAGTCTTGAAAGACTAGTTAATGTAAGTTTTTTCCACATAGGTTTTACTTTGTTGTTTCCTGCTTTAAAGATGTTGTTCAACTGTTCTCTGGCCTTCATTGTTTCTGGTGAGACATTTATAGTCATTTGAGTCACTGTTTCCCTGTTTGTTACATATCGATTTCTCAGGCTTTCAGAACTTCCTCTGTTACTTGGTCTTCACTCGTTTCACTATGGTGTGCATTGGTGTGTGTGTAGGTATGTGTGTGCATGCATATATTTGTATGTGTGTATGTTGTTTGGGGTTTGCTGGGTTTCTTGAATCTGTCTACTTTTACTATTCACTACAATTGAAAAGTTTCCTCTTTTTAGTTCTCCCGTTATTTTTTTTGTCCCATTGTCTCTGGGACTCCAGTGACACATGTTAGATCTTTTGATAGTGTCCACAGGCTCATGAAGCTTTTTTCATTTTTCCCCCTATTTTTTTTTATATTTTCTCCACCTGATTGGATAATTGCTATTTATCTTTTTTAAGATCACTGATACTTTCCTCTAATGTCTCAATTCTTCCATTTAAAAGGTCAGCCTGGCAGAGTTTTTAACAGAATTTGGAGTTCCTTTTTGCTGGTTATTTTCTTTCTGGAATTCCTGTCTTACTTTCCAGACTTTGGGCTCTGTCTCTGGTTTTCTTGGCCAGAAAGATGACAGGTCACTGCAACGGTAGCCTGTCTCTTCCCTGTAGCACCACCCTCCCCCCACATGCAAAATTCACTCGTCACTGGTTCTGTCTTCCAAGTTTTAAGTCTTCTCCAAAATCTACTTGCTTTTGTTTATTTTCTGGAATCTTGTTAAGTGTGGGAAGGTAGTCTAGTAGGACCTTATGCCACAAACCTAGAAGTGTAATAGGATGTAGTAGGAATATTGTAAATTCCTTAAGCATTGCTACAGGAAAAATATTAGCCATCAAATAATAGTCTATTTATATCTACTATATAGAGATTTGAGCATTCTACAGTATTGAATGTTACATAAACTTGAATAAAATATACATTTTAAATTATTAATATTTAAATATATTGTTTACATAATCTGAACATACTTAGCATATATCATTGCTTCCCAAATTTGTGCTTCCCAAGAAAATGCTATTTGTTGAATTGCCTTTTTTATGGTGAATTGGTCAGTAGTTGAACACTTGTTCTTAGCAGCACTGTATTGTAGCAGAGAGGAAGAGTGATACTGGTATGTTCAAAACTTCTGAGGCAAGAAGATCATTTTGACAAAATTTGTGAGAACCATTTAATTCTCTTTATATGTTACTCATTTTTATGTTCCTTCTCCTGTTGGTGACTTTGTTTGCCTCTGCTATTTTGTATGTCTAAAATGATTATACTTTTTCTGTGAACATCTTTCATCTATGATGCTACCCACTATTGCTAGTGTGTCTAACTCAAACTGTTTTCCAAGGGAAACTGCACTTAGTGACGAAATACAAACAGAACATATAGCACAGGAAATTCCCACTTCTTCTGTTTCAGTTGGCAGTTTCTGGTATTGCCAGGACCACTGTTTCCAGAGATTTCATCTGCTTCTATCCTGGGTTGTCATTCTTTTCTGATTGATATATCCTGTCTGTAACTCACAAATGACCTAACAATTCCTGCTGTAAGAAATCTTCAGAATCAGTGACACTTTAGATGAGATGTTTCTTGATTATGTACTTCATTTCACTTTCTGTTGCCACAGGTTATTTTTCAGTACCTCTGATCACCCTTTAATCTCATTTTAAGAAAAGGCCACATAGACAACGTGGTGCTTTTTCTCAGCAAGACAGCTGACAAGGCTACCTTGATGTCTGTCACAGTACCTCCTTCTACTTACTTTTGTCTTCTGGTATCCTCTTTGAATTAGTATAATTTATTATTCCATATGATCCCTTCCTCAGTCTCTTGAGGGTAAAAGCTTACTCTCATAAAACTTCTGCCTCAAGTTAACTGGATCACTAATCTTCTTTGTCTTTGCCTTTTCTGAAGCGTTCTTAACTTTGCAGTTAGCAATTTTGTTATATATAATTTCTTGAAAATGCAAATATATTTATATGTATGTACTATGTCAATGTGTACTGGGGTGTATGTATATTTATGTATGCCATTGATGGCAAATTAGGATGAATGAAGCATTTTTTATAATATTTTAATATTTGACATACTATTTTTGCTTAACCAGCCCTTTTGGATAATACTTTGTTATCATACTTTTCCTTTTTGTCATATATGCTTCAACTGTGTAGAGAGGAAGCAATGAAGAATTTATTTAATTAAATGTAGTAACTATTTCAGTCCTTTGATCATGCTTTAAATATGGATGCTGCATAGTTTCAAAGTATCTGCATATAAATTATCTCATTTTGACTGTATAAAAACTTTCTAAAGTGGACAGATGTAACATTATTTCCTCTTCTTTAGAGATAAGGAAACTAAGGTTTAAAGAATTTAAGTCACTTGCTGAGCTTATAAGAAATTGGTTAAGATTTGAATCCTAATCCTCTTACTGCCTTCCAGTTGTTTTTCTAGTCCATCGGTCTACTAAAATTAGCTAAATGTTTGTTAACTGTTATAGCGAGGTAATTACTATGCCTGGAATACTGATGTAAGTTAATCTTGAGTTTTATAAATTTAGATTCACAAATAAGAAATGGTTTTGGCATATTTTATAATTATGCCTGTCAGTGGAAGAGTAAAATGCCTAAATGTGAATTTTATTTAAAAGGTAGTTTTTTTCCTTACTATGATTTTAGTATTTTGCTTCACACTTTTTCAATATAATCTAAATATATTAGGCTATAGAATCAAAGAATGCAGAAGGAATCTTTGATGCCAATCTGCATTTGAAAGCCCAAGTTGACCAACTTACTGGAAGGAATGAAGAATTAAGGCAGGAGCTCAGGGAATCTCGGAAGGAGGCGATCAGTTATTCTCAGCAGTTGGCAAAAGCAAATTTAAAGGTGAGAATATGAATAAATAATAGAAAATGCTAAGCATTATGAACATAGTCTTAATATGAAACTTTTAAATTTTTTTTAAAAACTGAGAAAATGCTTCTTGAATTAATTCAACATTAAGAAAACTCCTTTTTGGGGGTGCCTGGGTGGTTCAGTGGGTTAAAGCCTCTGCCTTTGGCTCAGGTCATGATTCCAGGGCCCTGGGATTGAGCCCCGCATCAGCTCAGGCTCTCTGCTCAGCAGGGAGCATGCTTCCTCCTCTCTCTCTACCTGCTTCTCTGCCTACTTGTGATCTCCATCTGTCAAATAAATAAATAAAATCCTTAAAAAAAAAATACTCCTTTTTGGATTTTTCTTAAGTAAGTGGGAAATAAGTACCTTTTATAACTTAAAAGAATACAAAAATTCTAAGTCTATATGTAGGTATTTCTAAATAAAATTTAAAGTGTGGTTTAATTGATACCTGGTAGGGCATTCATACATTTACTTTTTGAAAATAATCAGTAGGAAGAAAAAGTTACCGGCTCTTAAATTTGGCTTTGGTTTTGAGAGATGTGACTCTCATTTATGAACTGTTTGTTTCCAGGTAGATCATCTTGAAAAAGAGATCATTCTTTTACGGCAATCAGAAGGATCAAATGTTGTTTTTAAAGGAGTGGACTTACCTGATGGGATAGCACCATCTAGTGCCAATATTATTAATTCTCAAAATGAATATTTAATACATATCTTACAGGTAGTAAAATTTTTGCATCTCAATAACAAAAGCTATTGATAGTATGTTTCTTCATTTTTCCTTTGAGTGTTCCTTAGAATATTATCATTGAGATATATTTTTATTGGATTTTGATATTAAATGGAATATTATGAATGAAAGCAGTTTGTTCCATTTATCTGTATAAGAAGCATGCTGACATACATGTCATGAAATATATGATTAACAGGTAGAATGACATGCAGCTAAGGTGGTAATGTATAAATAGAGGAGCCCTTTTATTTAGTGCTGGTTGGAAAGGCAATTCAAGTGAATAAAGTCTGATAAAATTTTTAGTGAAATGATTAAATTGTTCCTTTTCTATTTTAACTATAAGAGAAAGTTTTTAAATCAAATTGTCTTTAATGTATTTCTTCCCTTTCAACTTGTGTTGGTTAATTCATTAGTAAATTAGAAAGGGTAGTGCTTGCCCTGGGTTTGTCAGTTTTGCTGCCTATATTGTGGTCATTATGAATGGCCTAATGAGAGACACTTTTCATTATTTCATTTGAAGTATGAATGCCCATAACATCATGTTCATTTGAAATATAATTAGAAAAATGTGTTTGGAATGAATGAAAATATGTTTTTGATTATAAGCACTACTGTTTCCATCTCCTAGATGATCCCTTTGTGAATATACTTGAGTGATGATTATTAAATAATACTAGTTTTTATATTTAAAAAATGTTTTTGTATTTGTATATTTGAAAAGCATTACTTTTTTTCATCTTTATATAAAAAAAATGAAAAGCATTTTGGTAAATTAGAGAGCACCAATTGGGAATCTGAAAACCTGTTCATAGCAAAACATGTACTTGGACTCCCAATCCTAAGAGTGATAGATGTAGCCAAGGCCTTTGGAGCCAGGCAAGACTAACTTTGTAAGTGTTGGATTTGGATGTGTGTAAGGCACCCGGCACCAGGATTGTCATATGTGCTCAGCAGTGGTTACCAAGTGTAGTTTTATGAGCTTGTTAATGTTGAGTTAATCTTTCTAAGTCCCTTTCTTTGTCTGTAAAATGAAGTAATTGGAAAGGGTTGTTTGAATGGAGGCATGAATGGGTATGTTCACAAAAGTATATGTGAGGCTGAGTGACTAGAGGAAGTTTATAACCACTGGATCTGATCATTTATGTGGTTACTGAAACTATCAAATATGATACAAATAATTTTATCAGTTTTATAGTACTTTTCTTTATACATATTGCCTCCTTTTGTATGCCTTAAACTAAGATGTTCCATATATTATAGAAATTATCTGTGCTGCTAATGATTTTGATAACTATATTCTGTTTTATATATTTTTCTATAATCTTGTCAGAGTATGAATTTATACTTTCCAATTTAAAATATATTCTGATTCTTTTTGCATTCTTATTTCTAAACCAATTTTTAGGAACTAGAATGTAAAGAAAATAAATTAAAGACCTTAGAAGATTCTCTTGAAGACTATAACAGAAAATTTGCAGTAATTCGTCATCAGCAAAGCTTATTATATAAAGAATATCTAAGGTATAAGTGTTAGCAAAACTTTATAATGTAATTGCAGCATATTCTTACTAATAATGAAAGAAATGTAAGAAAATACTTTGTTTTATCCTTCCCTTGTTCCTCTTCCCTTCTATTTTATGTCTTAGTTTCCTTATCTATAAGTTTCTGAGATTGTAATGCCTTTTTCATAGGGTTATTACAAAATCTAATTGAATTGCTATATGAAAATGCTCAGATATGAATATTTTGCAAATGTCCTGGCACAAGAACGTTTTGTAAATGTCAGCTGCTAGCATCATTCTTCATCATTACTATCATCATTATTGATATATTTTCATTGGTAACTAATATGTTTCTTCTTATCTCTATTTCATCTGTATCAACCAAATAATTTTCTTAGAAGTCGTTAGAATACCAGATCAACGGTGATTTAAATACGAAGGGTAATTATTATGTGATCTAACAAAAAACCCAAAGCTAATTATAGGGTAGGCCACATTTAAGGGTTGTCATTATCTTCTATTACAGTTTATAAAATAGATGCAGGAGTTCAAGGAAGAGGAAACCATGCCCACTGTAGAAGATGCATATTTTTTTTTTTCACACAACTTTTTATTTTTAGTTAAAAATATTTTTTTCCAGAACCTTCTAACGTAGCAGACTTTGACTCAGATCACGTTAGCCAGAATTGGGCTAATGAGCTGTCCAAGTCATATGTTCAGCTGAATGGTTGAGACCATTCAGTGGCAAAGACAGTGGTGCCACTGTAATTTGTTTATGCCAGCCAGATTTTAGGTGACTGTAGAATGTCTCTCAGGTAAGCAACAGTGTCTTACACACCTTCATTTAAATCAAATGATTACTACTGTTGTTTATATTCTAAGTATTTTGCAACTGGTTAACCCTCAAGTTTTAAGAGTAGGGTCAGAATATTGAGGACTGATTTCCAGAATTAGTTTGGAGTATTGATTATTTTCCTATTTGTTTTCTGTTTTTAATAAAGTGTTGTAAGATTCAGCTTCATTTGTTATATTGTAACAGTTGTAGAGTTATGTTTCATGGAATAATGAAAGTAACTTGATAAAATAATTTCTTTACACTGCATTTATTTAATAAAAATAGAACCTCCAGGCGAAATCCTTGTCAAATGGAATTTTGAGATACCCTGTTACCAGAAACCAGATACCAGGAGCTGTGATGCCTCTTGTTTTCCTGTAGTTAAATATTTTATTAGGTTTTATTATATTGTCATTTTTATTTTTTTGGAAGTGAAAAGGAGACCTGGAAAATAGAATCTGAAACGGTGAAAGAGGAAAAGAAAAAACTAGAGGATCAAATCCAACAAGATGCTATAAAAGTAAAAGAATATAATGTAAGTAAAACTCTTTTAAAATCAATATACAAACTAAGATAGCTACATTCAACAAGTAATATAAATGTGTCTTTATGCAGAATTTGCTCAGTGCTCTTCAGGTGGATTCAGATGAAATGAAAAAAACACTTTCAGAAAATAGTAGAAAAATCACAGTCCTGCAAGTGAATGAAAAGTCACTCATAAGACAGTATACTACTTTAGTAGAAATGGAGCGACAGCTTAGGAAAGAAAATGGGAAACAGAAGAATGAGTTGATAGCAATGGAAGCTGAAGTTGGTGAAAAAATTGGACGTTTGCAACGATTTAAGGTACATCTGATTTTTTTTTACTCTATAAAAACTTTCAAGTATGAGGAAGAGAGGATAATATAATGCACAGCCATCACCTAGATTAATACTTAACATTTATTAACATTCTGCATTATTGCTTCATCTGTTCCTTGTAGGAATAAATTGCAGACATTTCTTCCCTTAGTATTTTAGTGTGCATTTCTAAAAAACAAAGCCTATTTTTGTTTACATAACACAATAACTTTATCACATCTAACAAAAGGGAAAATAATTGCCTTACATTATCTGATGTCCAGGCCATATTTACATTTCCTCAGTTATTCCAGGAGCCAGTCAAGGACCCTGCATTATATTTATATGCTATATGTCATTAAGTCTTTAATTTTCATAGAATCTCCTGATTTTTTTTTTCCTCTGTGAAAATGTTGAAGATTTACCTTTTTTTTTTTTTTTGTAATTTTGCTTATTCTTCTATTCATTGTATTTACTAAAAGCTTTGAAGCCTTGGATATGTCAGATTAAACATTTTTTATAAGAATACTCCATCCAAAGTTGAGAGGCAATGTGGAGGGTTTGGGGGCTAGGGAGAGACAAACCATAAGAGACTCTTAATCTCACAAAACAAACTGAGGGTTGCCGGGGGGAGGGGGGTAGGGAGAAGGTGGTAGGGATAGGGTGGTCATGTTATGGACATTGGGGAGGCTATGTGCTATGGGGAGTGCTGTGAAGTGTAAACCTGGTGATTCACAGACCTGTACCCCTGGGGCTAATAATACATTATATGTTAATAAAAATTTTTAAATTAAAAAAAAAATAAAAAGAATACTCCATCCATAATCCATTGTACCTTAATACCTCATGTTGCATCACTTCAAGAGATGGAATGTCTGGAAGTCCCATGGTTCATGCATGATTATTATCTTAAGGGGCAAACAGCCATATATCTCTATTAGTAAGTGACTTAGTTAACTGGTGATATTTTGGTACCATGCAAATAACCAGTTGTTTGCCAGGCTTTAGGATCCACTGATGATTGTTGTTATCTGACTCAGTTATTTCATTAGGAGTTGCAAAAATTATTTTCTAGTTATATTGTTTTCTACATGTATTATCTGATAGGTTTTTGTAAAATAAAGAGCTTTTCCTCATTAGCCCAGCTTATTCAGTTATCTTAAAGTAAAGTCCTACTAGAAAGACCAGATAAAATTTCATTCTTTCTTTTGAATGACTAGTCTTCAGAAATCAGAGTTGGTGTGCTCTGCTTGTACTCTGTTTGCCAGACTTCCCCAGCTTTCTGTTCTTTCAGTAGCATTACAGACTCACACACTTAGTTGTTGTTTGTTAGTCATAATTGTGGCCAGTGGGAACTCTTTGTAGAGCCAGCTCTCATTTCCTTTTGACAAGAATCCAGTTGTCTTTGAACAAAGCTTCAAATGTTGGTTTGTTTTCTGGCACAAGATGTTCAGGATTTACCTTATATGCTTTTATCCAGATTTGAAATAAACCATTACACTAAAGAAACCTGGTTCTTTTTAGTGGGAAAGGCATTTAGATACCAAAAACTGGTCACTAGATGTTACTGTTCTTGAAGTTTCATTGCTACTGGTCCTCTTCAGTGCACAAATTAGGAAAACATGTGTATATTAAAACTATAAGTTCATATTGTTATCTCCAATTCAGATTTAATATAATGGGGTTAGGAAATGGTATGGAGTTGTTACTAACTTTGATGTAGTACTCGTATTTCCTTTTTCTTACATGGAAATCTGTTATTAACATTAAAATAATTGCTCTATCCTATACATTCACACAGTAATTTGAAGATAATCTTGCATTGGTATTAACAACAGCAGCAGCAGTGCTACCAAATTTATTTTAAAATTTCTTTATAGTTCTTATTTTCTTTAGAATATCTTTTTTTTTTAAGATTTTATTTATTTATTTGACAGAGAGAGATCACAAGTAGGCAGAGAGGCAGGCAGAGAGAGAGGGGGAAGCAGGCTCCCCGCCAAGCAGAGAGCCCAATGTGGGGCTCGATCCCAGGACCCTGGGATCATGACCCGAGCTGAAGGCAGAGGCTTAAACCACTGAGCCACCCAGGTGCCCCTAGAATATCTTTCAATAGGATGTATAGTCAAGGTAATCTATTCTATAGTAACTTGAAATAATTTTCTTTGTGTGGTTGTGTGGCTATAAATTTGCTATATAAGTTAGGCTCATTTGTTTTGCATTTGTCTTCAAACTTGGAGGTTATTTTTATTTTCTTTTTTTAATTTGATTTGAATATATAAAACATTTGCATATTTCAAACATATAGTCAGAGAAATCTTACTTCTGTCCCTATACCTTTGACTCTGTTCTGCCCTCCCTGCTCTATGTAACTGATTATCCTTTTAATGATTGCATACTCTGATACTCTTTTACACCTGTGTTATATCTTGTCTTAGCCTATTTTAAGCATGTACATTTTGAGTTTACATGTCCAAATTTACATAGGGTAATGTAAACACAAAAGAATTCAAAGTAGAATTAAAATGAAGTTGAGTTCCTTACTATTCACTTTTAAAAATAGTAATAGGTGAAATTGTAATGCTAACAGACATTTTCAATGTGATCTTAAAGCTGACCCCAGATGCAGAAAGGAACTTAGTGAATAATGAAAACTATTTTATTTGGACATGTAATGAGGAAACTTTGAGTCTTAAGAAATGTTCTTGTTTTTATTTTTGTGTTTTTCCTGGAGTATTGCACATATAGATAGTGTGTGGGGTAGAAGGGAAAAAATAACTAAAATGCTCTTCTCCTTAACCTGATTGTTAACCTATATTTGGGGGCTGGTGCGTGACAACTGGAAAGCCAAAAATTGGGTATTTTTAGCAAATTTAGCAAAGTGTGAAACCAAAATTCCAAGGGTATGGTAGAATAATGTGTACTTATGTAGGTGGAAAAGAAAAGCTATCAAAATGAGATGTGAAGCACAATTAATGAATATTTTTCGCTCATTACTGTACTTCAGAAGAAATTTTAACAGTAAGTTCTTTATCTTCCTCACTTTATAAGTTTGGTTTTTCCTTACACTACTTCGTCAGCTAACTTTAGAAAGAAATAAAAGTTCAGATTATTTCTTCTTAGTGTTAATATGGTGTCTTGGTATAGTGACTTTTTATAGTTGTATAGCTGAATAGAACATGAAACAAGTAACTTAAAGTCTTTCATATTATTTATTAGAGATAGCTATGATCGAGAGAAATTTTTTTCTCATCAAGTATTGTTTGCTTCATGTGAACAAAAGGTTTTCTCTTGTTACAAAGCTACTCTGTGTAACTGTAATAAGGAGAAATAGCTATCGTAATGTGGTAATGCTAATTTTGCCATTCAGCTAACCAAAGGCAAATTTTTTTTAATCTTATGAAATTTAGAAAACCCATCCAGGGATGTATTCTGAGTGATATATTTTCTTGCTCCTTTGTATGGTACTTTTTTCTGAAATTAATTGAATTTTGTTTTACTGTGACAGTTATGAAAGAATTCCCTTTATTTTTATTATTTAAAACCTCTAAATAATATTATTTCTTATAGGAAAGAAAATAATTATTATAATTTTTAATATATGAGAAATCTTTTTTAAAAAAATGATTCTAAAATCTGTGTTGCTTTTAGCTGTATTGGCTTATGCTTCATCAGAAAAAAATACACTAACTTAACTCAGTGTATCCTTGTTTACATAGGAGATGGCCATTTTCAAGATCGCAGCTCTCCAAAAAGTCATAGATAATAGTGTTTCTTTGTCTGAATTAGAATTGGCCAATAAACAATACAACGAGTTGACTGCAAAGTACAGGGACATCTTGCAAAAAGATAATATGCTGGTTCAAAGAACAAATAAATTGGAACATTTAGAGGTAAGTTTACGTGGTCCTTGAACCTTGTACTATTAGCTGTTTTTCTTGGGTGGTACTGGTAGGTGCAGAATGACTTCCAGATGACTTCATCCTGTCATCCTTCCTTAGTCCACTTGCATCATTTTATTGACTCAAGCCTCTTTTCCCCAGGCACTTAAAAAAGAAAAAGACAAGCATGAAACAAATAGGGAAATTATAACGAAAAGAGGAAGAATCATAAGTATCCATCCCTTTCTCTTCCCTCAAGAGGGAAAGAGTGCAAATTATTTTCTCATAGTCCGTGGCTTATTATGTTCCTTGGGATGATGTAGCCGAGAATGGCTCTTCCTGGACCATGGATGAGCTCTGGAAGTTCCCATCCTTTCTTATTGTACAGATAAGAAAGAATAAGGTATCATAAGTTTCATTCAAATAGTATGTGAATCTGGCCCAGAATCCTTTGTAGTTCTCTTCTAGCCACTTGACTTCCATACCTTTAACAGTAGGCAAAACCAGCTCCTGATTTGTTCATCTTCTTCTTCAAGAATAGGAGCTTATGTCTTTTGACTTACTCTCTTTTGTGACCCTCTCCTAGGACACAAGTGAGATCTAATTTTGAGGCTTTTTAGGTAGCACTTGTTTAAAAGGACACAATCAATAGAACACCCAAATGTCATTAACAGCTTTGAATGACTCCTACACAATTATCTGAGTTATTTATTAATACTATAAATAATCATGATGGGACGCCTGGGTGGCTCAGTTGGTTAAGCGGCTGCCTTCGGCTCAGGTCATGATCCCAGCGTCCTGGGATTGAGTCCCACATCGGGCTCCTTGCTCAGCAGGGAGCCTGCTTCTCCCTCTGCCTCTGCCTGCCACTCTGTCTGCCTGAGCTCTCTCTCTCTAATAAATAAATAAATAAAAATCTTTAAAAAAAAATACTACAAGTAATCATGATCAGTTTACTTTTTACTGTTTTTGCTAATGAGAGATGATTATGTTAATTTTTATAGAAAATTTGAATATTTAGGTGTGGTAATAATTTATTTTACTTTTTCCCCATCTTTCACGTCCTTTGCCCTCTTCCTCTGAAGCATTTGAAAATCCAGTATAGCAGTGTGTTAGGTAGGTTAACATAGCAATAAGTAATTTTTAAGTTTTATTTATTTTTGCAAAAAATAGTTTTTGTCTTCCTTTAAAAAAAAATTGCATTTGAATCATATCCCTTCCTTTCCTTCCTGCATCTTGATTATAATTATGAATATATATTTATCCCTATTGGCAATGCCTTCATTTTATTCTTTATTGTGTGTATTGTGTATAGCCATTACTCCTATCCCTATCTCCCATATTACCTCCTCCTTACTACCACTGTAGTGATTATTCTAAACATGAACCTGACCATGTGACACCCTGCTTCAAACCTATCAACAGCTGCTAGTCACTTAAAGAGTAAAAGTCAAGTTTCTTTCATGATTAGGCCCCACTTACCTCATGTCACCTCCTGTGATGCTCTTAATACTTTTACAAGTTATGTTTTTGACACTGAACTACTAGTTTTCTGGAACACAGTGTTTTTCCCTATATATGTTCTTTCATACCTGCTGTTTCCTTGTCTAAGAGCTCTCCCCCCTCTCTCAGCTTATGTGCTCAGTGAATTTCTGTTCACTGAGCTTAATTTGAGTTCACTGTGAACTTTGTTCACACATTATCTTTTTTTTCAGAAGCATTTTTCTTTATTGAACAAAGTCCCCCTGTTTCTATTAGTTCTCTGTCTTATACATAGTTCTGCTCTTTATATCACATTATACTATGAGTGATCATTTGCATCCCCAACTGGAATATAAGCTTCTTGATGTCAGGAACTCTACGTATTTCATTTTTGTGTGTTTAGTGCCTCCTGTTTCGCACACAGTTAAACCTAATAAATGTTGACCTTGAGAGAGTGATTAATGGTATAGAGCCATGGTGCAAAGGCCATCAGATGTGGTGATTAGGAAATCATTGATGCCTATCAAGAGTGAAGTTCTTGAGAGTAAAGGTGATGAAAATCAAATTTCAGAGTATAGAGTGGGTGATAAGGAAAGGCAAAAAGGAATGGCTGATAAGGCAATAGAAAAACTAGAAATTTGATGACAGAAGAAAAGAGAAATAGATACGGGCTGAGGTAGAATCAAGAGGAAGATTTGTTTTATCAACTTTTTTTTCTTTTAAATAAAGGAGACCAATGAAGTTTGAGGGGAGAAGGAAAGAAAATTTAGAGCAAATAGGGAGAGAACGATTGAAGATTAGAGAGGAGGGTGGTAAAAGCGTGGCTTTGCTGCCAAGGCAGGGGAGTGATATTAGGATCTGGAACAAGATCGAAGTTCTCCAAGAAAGTCAAGAAGTGGGGGGAAACATTCTGGCTGTGGGCATAGGGAGACAAGCACAGGAATTCTGGATACACCTTGCCTGGATTGTGGTTGGTATATTAAGCTATATATCCCCTCAACCACATCTCACCAAAATGACACCCAACAGAGGAACACCCAACAGAGGAAAAATTCAGAGACCATGCCCTCTGCCACAGAACTATTGGATGTGGACATAAACAGTATGTCCATAGGGACTTATGAAAGGGAATTCAGGGTAATAATTATCCAGGCAATGGCTAGGTTGGAGAAAACCGTTAGTGGCAACATAGAATCTCTAAGGGTGAAAGTGAGAGCCAATCTGGCAGAAGTTAAAAATGCTATCAATGAGATCCAATCTAATCTAAATACTCTAACAGCTAGGGTGACCAAGGCACAAGATAGAATTAGTGATCTAGAAGATAAACTGATAGAAAAGAAGGATCAGGAGGAGGCCTGGAACAAACAGCTTAGAAGCCATGAAAACAGAATTCGGGAAATAAATGATGCCATGAAATGTTCCAACGTCAGAATTACTGGGATCCCCAAGGGGGTGGAGAAAGAGAGAAGACTAGAAGACATAGTTGAGAAAATTCTGGATGAAAATTTCCCCAATCTGGGGAATGAAACAAGTGTTCATGTCCTAGAGGCAGAAAGGACACCCTGCAACATCAATGAATCTAGAAAGACCTCCAGACACTTAATTGTGGAAATTCACAAATCATAATTTTAGACAAGGAGTCCTAAGGGCACCTAAGGGGAAAAGATTCCTTATGTATAGAGGAAGGTCCACCAGAATAATGCCAGACCTGTCCACAGAAACCTGGCAAGCTAGAAAGGGCTGGCAAGACATAATCAGGGCATGAGAAGAACATGCAGCCAAGAATACTTTATCCAACAAGGCTGACACTCAAAATGGATGGAGAGATAAAGAGCTTCCAGAACTGGCAAGGTTTAAAAGAATATGTGACCACCAAGCTGGCACTACAAGAAATATTAAGGGGGCTCTATAGAAGAAGAAAGACCCCAAAAGTGATACAGAACAGAAATTTACAGGGATAATCTATAGAAACAACGACATCACAGGCAACATGATGTCAATAAAAACTTATCTTTGAATAATCACTCTCAACATGAATGGCCTAAATGCTCCCATAAAACGGCACAGGGTTGCAGACTGGATAAAATGACAGGACCCGTCCATGTGCTGTCTACAGAGACATGTTTTGAACCTAAAGATATATCCAGACTGAAAGTGAAGGGATGGAGATCCATCTTTCTTGCCAACGGGCCTCAAAAGAAAGCTGGGGTAGCGATTCTCATATCAGATAAATTAGATTTTAAGCTAAAGACTGTAGTCAGAGATACAGAAGGACACTACAGCATTCTTAAAGGGTCTATCCACCAAGAAGATCTAATAATTGTAAATATTTATGCCCCCAATATGGGAGCAGCCAACTACATAAGCCAACTGTTAATCAAAATAAAGAGTTATATTGATATGAATACATTAATTGTGAGGGATCTTAACATGCCACTCTCAGTAATAGACATCATCCAAGCAGAAAAATCAATAAAAAACAAGAGCTTTGAGTAACACATTGGACCAGATGGACCTCATAGATATATACAGAACATTCTGCCCTAAAACAACAGGATACTCATTCTTCTCGAGCACACATGGAACTTTCTCCAGAATAGACCACATACCAGGTCACAAATCAGGTCTCAACCGATACCAGAAGATTGAGATTATTCCCTTCGTATTCTCAGACCATGATGCTTTGAAACTGGAACTCAACCACAAGAAGAAGTTTGGAAGGAATTCAAACACTTGGAAGCTAAGGGCCATCCTGCTGGAAAATATTTTGATCAACCAGGAAATCAAAAAGAACTTAAACAATTCATGGAAACCAATGAGAATGAAGTCACATTGGTCCCAAACTTAGGGATACGGCAAGGGCAGTCCTAAGGGGGAAATACATAGCCATCCAAGCCTCCCTCAAAAAAATTGAAAAATCTAGGGGCGCCTGGGTGGCTCATTGGGTTAAAGCCTCCGCCTTTGGCTCAGGTAATGATCCCAGGGTCCTGGGATCGAGCCCTGCATCGGGCTTTCTGCTCCACAGGGAGCCTGCTTCCCTCTTTCTCTCTCTGCCTGCCTTTCTGCCTACTTGTGATCTCTGTCTGTCAAATAAATAAATAAAAATCTTAAAAAAAAAAAAGATAGGAGTTTGAGTAGCCTGAGGACCTTTGATCGACATCTGAAGTAGTGGCAGGGGGAATCTTTTGGTTAAGATTTACTCTAGTCCTGGGGCGCCTGGGTGGCTCAGTGGGTTAAAGCCTCTGCCTTCGGCTCAGGTCATGATCTCAGGGTCCTGGGATCGAGCCCTGCATCGGGCTCTCTGCTCTGCAGGGAGCCTGCTTCCCCCCTTCTCTCTCTGCCTGCCTCTCTGCCTACTTGTGACCTCTGTCAAATAAATAAATAAAATCTTTTAAAAAAATGGAAAAATCCATAATACACCAGCTCTCTTTACTCCTTAAAGAACTGGAAAATCAACAACAAATTAAGCCAATGCCAAGCATGAGAAGGGAAATAATCAAGATTAGAGCAGAGATCAATGATTTAGAAACTAGAGATACAGTAGAATACATCAATGAAACTAGAAGCTGGTTCTTTGAAAGAATCAATAAGATCGATAAACCATTGGCCAAACTAATCCAGAAGAAAAGAGAGAGGATCCAAATTAATAAAATTATGAATGAAAGGAGAGAGATCATGATTAACACCAAGGAAATAGGAACAATCATCAGAAATTATTATCAACAGCTATATGGCAGTAAGTTAAGCAACCTAGAAGAAATGGATGCATTCCTGGAAACTATAAACTTCCAAAACTGAACCAGGAAGAAATTGACAACCTGAATAGGCCAATACCTAGTAATGAGATTGAAGCAGTGATCAGAAACCTCCCAAAAAAGAAGAGCCCAGGACTTGACATTCCCTGGGGAATTCTACCAAACATTCAAAGAAGAAATAGGGACACCGGGGTGGCTCAGTTGGTTAAGCGGCTGCCTTCGGCTCAGGTCATGATCCCAGCGTCCTGGGATCGAGTCTCGCATCGGGCTCCTTGCTTGTCGGGGAGCCTGCTTCTCCCTCTCCCTCTGCCTCTGCCTGCCACTCTGTCTGCCTGTGCTCACTCACTCTCTAACAAATAAATAAATAAAATCTTAAAAAAAAAAAAAAAAGAAAGAAATA